>JAVDBV010051512.1:0-10559 GCA_032619315.1 Piper longum
CCCCGCCCGGGCGGGGTCACGAAGGGGTGGCCAGTGCAGGCGGAGGGGGGGGGACCACCCGGGCGGGGCTCGTCGGGTCGCGACGACCCGGGTACCCCGGGTGAGGGGAGCGGCAGAGGCGGCGCCCCAGGCGAGGGGGGCGATGACCAGGCCATAGTGTTGGCGACAAACGGCGCGGGCAGTGACAGCGCAGACGATGCGGGTAGCGACGACGGCAAACGATGTGGGCGGCGGTAGAGGTGGAAGGAGTTGATTTTTTTTTTTGAGAAAATCGATCTGGCAAAATATTTTTACTATATATATATATTGATATATATCTAGCGGCTTGTCCAGGCCCACGATATAAATATTCACTACTCCCGTCTGATATCCTCATTTCTGCTTAATAGATCCGTGATTTAATGTCACAATAAAATCAATGGTCCCATGACCCATCCCTAGCAGTAGGACGTTTGGCCAGAAGTACGAAAAAAGTACTGTTTGACGTGGCCCAATGTAGACTCACAAGTACGCCTCCTCTGACGTGGCCATCAATCGACCACCCTACTCTTCCACGTCCTATAGCTACACAATGCTCCTATCATCTGCTTTGCATGCGTAAAGTTTTATATTATATGTAATCTACATATATAGTTCGTGGTATCGGATTCCCTTTCCATATACATGTTCATTTTGTCCTCCGAATTAGGCCTAGCTCCTCAGATCACCTGGTTGTTCTGATTGATTATTGAGTTGAAGTGAGGGGGGACATGTCGAAGACGCTGGAGGAGATACGGGCAGCACAGCGGGCGAGGTGACCGGCGATGGTGCTGGCCATCGGCACGGCTACGCCGGCCAATGTAGTGTACCAGACCGAGCACATGACCGAGCTCAAGAATAAGCTTCAACGCATTTGCCAGTCGGCCTCTTTTTTTTATATTCTCCCTCCTACTTTTTATATTCTCCCATTTTTTTTCTTTAACCATGTTTCTTGATTCATATATAAAACCCAAGATTTGAAATGATATTCTCACATCATTTGTCAAAATCCTGCTTATTTCACAGCCTTCCCTTTGTTCAGTAGTTTCAATTTCTCCTTTAAAAAAATGAGATTACTGCAAATGCTGAATTAAATGAGATTACTGAAGATCTTGAAAAAGTATAAATTAAATGAGATTTCAGAACCAGTAATCTCATTTATTTCACAGCCTTCCCTTTTTACCCTTCCCACTTATTTGCATATAATAAAAAAAAAAAAAATCAAACCAAAAGTCGCGGCAGCCGACCCCGCCCTCCTATCGCCGGCAATCGAAATTCCGGCGAATCCCACCGCCGGATTCTCCACTGTCCAGCCGTTCCCTCTCCCCCTGCCCAAAGGTACGTTCTTTCCTCCCCACTTGATATTGTTCTTCCAATTTCTTGCTATTGAATTGGAAATTGGATGAGCAAAGGGGGAATCCGTGTATGGTAATGGAAGCTGGGGATTTGGGACGAAGAAATGGATTTTTTTAGTTTAAAATCACTGGTTGAATTTGTAAAGCGCTTGCCTTTTTTTTGTAGATTGTGTGCCAATTGTTGTATTAAATTACTGGTTGTTGACTTGTAAAGGCGTTTACTTTTCTGGGTAGATCCGCTTGTGTTGTTCGAGATGCACATGATCTTTCTGGTGCGTTGTGTAGTTTGTCTGCACTCAACTGTCATTTTCTTGCGTTTTAGGATTGAGAATTGAAGTGGTGGAGGATTACTTTTGATCCCTTTGTAAGAATATTAAATGATGTAATGACATTGTGGATGTACCTCTGTGGCATGTTTCTTTTGTTTGTTGCAGATGAATCCTAGTGTGTGAGGGATCAACATTTTTGTCCAAAGTGGTTTCTTATCTCTTTTCTTCCCTTTTGATATTTATTTTATAGTTATATTCAATCCTTGGCTTAAATCCAAATTGCCGCAGCTCTAAAATTCCGTTTTTTTGTCAAAAGCATATATAGCGCTTTTTATTTGGTTGTGTAATGTTGGAAATGCTTCTCATTTGATAGTACAAGCTGGTCATTTTGGTGAAATGAGATTCTGTCCATATAAACTTTACTTCTCATGTTATTTTCCATGTTTATAGGATTTTATTCCCTATTTTTTTCTCTGTACTGTTGAGAGCCTTCTATCGTATATGATTGCAATATATATATTTTTTCTAAACAAAATGAGCCACTACTTTTATATACTTTAATTCTCACGCTTTATTTTCATTCTCTTCCTTTTTCATGGTTGTTCATATGTGCGGTTGATATCTCGTGATCAGGTTTATATGCAACAATATTGGCTGTTTGCTGCTTGATATTTCTCCAATTGAATTTATGCTGGTAGTAGAGTAGCATTCCGATGGCATCTGCGAGAGAAATTTTCAGTGTTTCTGGAGCAGTGCATCTTACGCAAGTTGATTGGTATCTTCTTCTACAGCGTACTTCTAGAATATGCTTGTAACCGCTTCATATGTGTTTGTTTTTCCAGGTTTGCTAACCATGTAGATAAGAATTCGTATAAAAAAATTGTTGTATGAATGCCGATATCTATATTGGAGTGACTAAATGTACACATTCATTGTTTTTTTGGCTCGTGCTTCTTTAAAAGATGCTAGTGTAATTTGTGTGGAACTTAAGTGGTAGTAGAGTAGTTTGTGGCAAGAATTTTCTTCTCTATTATAATTTTCAACTTGTGAACTCTGCCAAGCTGAGATCTCTATGAACCTTTGACAGTTTACTGAGATCCTGATAGGATTTTGAATAAGAAATACAAAAACAGCTTTGATGATTATTTATTATGAGAAATGTAAGCATCCTCCAGATATATTATTGAGATTGGCATGACATTTTTTAAAATTGCACGCAATGGTTAGATACTATCTCATCTAGAATATATCTAATCACATTATATAACCAATATGTTTTGATTTTCTCTGGAACATTATGCATCCAGTAAAACCTTTTCCAAAATTGTTTCAGTGGAGTCGTTGGGTTCCCTTTTGTAGTCTACATCCCTCATCTCCATTTTATTTGACAGGAACAACCCAGATCACAGGAGATCAGTTGCTGCTAGTTTAGTTCAGGGAGTCTATATGCTGGAGCGGGATCGCCAACAAAATCGTAGAGGGCCTGCAGCTCTCGCACCTCCTTGGTGGGAGTATTTCCATTTTCAAATTGTACAAGTGCTTGTTGATGATGTTGATCAGTCCATATTTGGTGCCATTTATGAATTTAAATGTCCGTGTGGGAAGAACTCATCTCCTCAGGATCCTAATGTTGTCATTGCTTTTCGTGGTACGAATACCAAGTCAGATTCTGTTTCTCGTGATCTTCAATTGAATTTGCATATCTTAAAACATGAGCTTGATCAGAGTTCTCGTTGTAGCATTGCAATGCAAACAGTCCGTAATGTGGTTGCTACAGTTGGTGCTTCTAAAACGTGGTTGGTCGGGCATTCTCTTGGATCTGCGATGGCCATGCTAGCTGGAAGGGATATGGCCAAAGCGGGCCTTTTTCTTGAAACTTTTCTTTTTAACCCACCATTCTTTTCAGCCCCAATTGAGAGAATTAAAGACAAGAAGTTGAAGCAAGGATTAAGAATAGCAAGCAGTTTTTTTACAGCTGGGGTTGCTACTGTAGTGGCCGGTCGCAATAACACTCCCAAGTCTGAAGATACATTTGCTAAGTTATCCCCTTGGTTCCCAAACTTGTATGTGAATCCTCGGGACCATATAAGCTCAGAATATGTTGGATATTTTGATCACAGGGTGAAGATGGAGGAGATTGGAGGACAATTTGGAAGACTGGCAACACAGAATTCCATTGGGAGTTTGATTCAGAATGCTTTTGGGAAAGAGTCTGAGCCGCCACATCTCATTCCATCTGCAAATCTAACTGTTAACATGAGCCATTCTCCAGACTTCAAAACTGCACATGGCATCCATCAATGGTGGAGGCAAGATCTGAACTTGAAGTTTAAGCGCTACGAGTACAAATAGTGTATGCCTATATCATTTACTCAATTTCATCTTCTGATACCTGAAGTCTCTGGTAATGTTGGACTTTTATCAAGTGTAAACCATGATTGTTTTGTTACTTTTCACAAATACACATTACGTTCATGTGTTGACTGTATTTTATTTGAGTATAGATTGTCATTATTTCAACCTTAAGATGATGTGATCCTGGAATCTAGCAAATTGGTGGACTTTAGCAAACATTTGGTTGATTGAGGTTGCTTGAACATCCTAGTTGATGCAGTAGACAGTTTCACCTTGTCTGGTATTTTCTTTTTTATGTGAAGATGGTTGAGCGTAACTTGGACTGAAAAGTTGGCAGTGAAGTTAACAGGTCGTGGACAATTTATTTTAATGCTAATTTGATTTTATTAGAGTATTAGAAAACTGGGTAAGAGTTAAAATTGTGCAAATCTGTAAACTATAATGGAATTAGTACTAGTAATGTAATATCCCCTCATTAGTAAGTCTGACGTCTAATACGAGCGAGATAAGATTCAGCTTATTCATGGATATGTGTTTATGATTTTTAACGTTGGTTAATTATTTTTGCAAAATGACTAGGCCTACACTTGGACCAAATTTTTATAAATAATATCAAAGCCAACCTATGACCGTGTTGATGATGTGGTTTATATTGGTATAGGTTAACCTCACGAGTCAAAAGAAATAAGTTCAGGAATATAATTTTTTTCATAAGAAATAATTTCAAGAATATAGTTTTTTTAAAGTGGGTAAAATGTAATATCTCATAAATAATTAGTTATATAACCTGTCAAAGTAAGATTTATTATATTTAGATGGATGTATTTGTGATCTTTAATTTTAATTAACTAATTTTTAATAAATAATTAAGTCCATCAATTTACAAAAATTAGGTTGGCGAGGCATTATAATACGATACATTATTTAAAACTATACATTGTGCTGGGGGTGAGCATAATTTAGTTAAAACCGAAGCAAACAAAACTTGAATAAGCAATTGAATTCGGTTCCAAAATAATTTGGTTCATTTTTTTGGTTGAATCCTAAAGAAATCGATCGTATATTGATATTTTAGTTTGGAATTGAACCGTACCAAACTAACTGACTTAACCAAAATTAAAAAAAAAAATCAAAATCTATATATTTTTTAATTATCACAAATTTATAATATATATATATATAATTAAAATATTATTTATTTAATATGATATATACATTTTAAGTTAGTTATTAAATAGTTACATTCACTAAAGTATGATATAATTTTAATTAAATAATTAAGCAATTTTTTTTATAACTTATGATACAATTTGGTTATTCGATTACCGGCTGACCTAATTAAAACATTTTGGTACAATTTAGTTAAGTTTTAAGAATAATTTAATTTAAGTTACGAAATTTGCCTGCTAAATAAAACTTGATTAATTTGATTTGATCGGTTCAAGTGACTTCACGGTCACCGTTACTTTATACATATCAAATATGAACTAAGAAGTTAAGAAGATTTAGTCATAGTAGAACGCGCGTGAATCATGAATGCGCTTTGCTAAGGTATAATGACACGTTGGAGCTAACGCTTGGAATGTGTGGCATTTTGTCCAGCTAATAAGACCACACTTACCCTCTCTTGTCACTTTTCAACATGTGAAACTTCATGACAAGTAACTTCACATTAGTCCTATTCCCAACCCATCAAAATAAATGTTCATGTGTGTTGAACCATGCCTTTTCAATGATCTCTATGTGCACATCCATGGAAAGAAAACTCGTAGCTTCCAGCTATGATCAAAACAGGAAGAGGAACATGTTATGTCTATATCATGTATGAACACCATTATTATCTTTTGATAGAGAGAGCTTAATTAGGGCATTCTATCTAGAGATAAGTTCAGACTATGGTTCTCTAATATTCTAAGAATATGCAGCTCAAATTTGACTCATGGATAATATTAGAAATTGAGTTTACATTTGAGCTTGGGTTTAGTAGACTCGTGACTTTTGTTTATTTGTTAATTACGTCTTGTAGTGCAAAATTCTTTCTTTTTTTTTTTAAACTTTAAGAAATGAAATACTTTCTTTCTTTTTCTTTGGTTTGTTGACAAGATTAGATTGGGTTAAATGTTGGAATCGACATATATATGCTTGAAATAAATACCCGGTTCGATATTCTACGCTCCAATATTGAGTCAGAAATGAAGAAGACAACTTCCCCATTATAGGATCAAAACATTTACTGATATAAATATTCATGCTCTAATATGGCCATGTCATCTAATGATATCCAATCCAAGAACATTTTAACCCTAATCTCATCCAAATTATTTGTATACAAGAATGCCCATTCACCCACAATTCAAAAACCACATTGGATACAATCAAGATGCGAGATTCTCATAATAAATAGAACAGCTAATTGGATAAGTTCTACTTTAATAAGATGTGAATATAGATTTTTAATTTAGCTTAATCATTTTGTAAAGATGATTTAGACACATCATTATGTTCGCAGTCTAGATTATTAGAGATGATATCAAACCTGGGCTATATTGAATAGTGGGCTAAAGCATATATTAAATTTGGCTTAGGCCCACAAACCGTAAATAAATTCAGAGGACCGAATTTTATTAGGTAGATAAATTTTGAGATCTCCCAAAAATTTTCAATATTTATTCAGATAAGATTTATTATATTAGTGGACATCAGTTTGAACATGGTTGTTACACGATACCTAATTTTATGCTATATATGCACAAACCCTCATAGGATTTTTTGGATTTTTTTTTGTTGTTGGATGTAATGAAAGAGAAAATGTAAACATCTAACAGTTCAACTAATTGTGAAGGTAAAGTGTCATCAAGCTGATGAAACCTTTTAGTACAAGCCAACAGTACAACACATCCTTATCACATGCATAAATTAGGTGGTACTCATTGTCAAGAATGAATTACAAACAGCTGTTTTGCAGGTTGTAGATCTGTGTGGGTTCGTTCATCTGCGATTGTCTTTCAGATAACAGAGACCAATTGGTTGGTAGAGGGAGCAACTTGTACCTTTTATTCCAGATGACAGACTAGCTCATGGTACCGTATACATATGTGGCCATCAGTTTCTAAGTAGTGTGGTACAAACTTTATAATGAGCTGAACGAAGGCGTTGATTAATTAAGAGTCTAAGACCCAATTCATGTGGAAATGAATTGGATAAAACCCAATTCATGTGGCCTGCAACCTTGGATGACTTTTGACAACATTGGAAGAGATGTAGATGAGTGAATCATTGTTGATTATCAGCCTAAGTTATCATTTAAATCAATCAAAATATAAGATTGGTTAAGCTATGAATTAATCCATGATTGAGAAGTTCATCACAAGCTATCTTCCAAGAAGACATAATTTTACAAGTGTTAAAGTCATTGGACACTGTCAATTATATATTTATAACCTGGCACACAAGTGTATTATAAGTTGTATTGGTAATAGGTAATAGTTATTTCCATATTACCTCTAATATTTATGTTACAAATTTCTCTTAAAAATATAATGTAATTGGGAGATTTTTCAAGCGTAAGCTCATATTATATAGGCAAATTTTATAATTACTCTCCCAAGGACAAGGACTAAAAAATTGTTGTTTTTATCTAAGGTACAAGGATGTACATAATCTTTAAGTATTTACATACATACGTCAAATAAAAGTATACAATGTTGTGAGAAGTAGTTAGCCAGTGGGTAATCAAACTAAACCATCTCATAAGAAAATAAATACATATTCTGCTTGATTTGGTTTAAATTGTGTACGTACCATGTACCATGAACAAAGTTTGATCATAGGAGGCTACGGTTTGGCTCGCTTCAAAACTCGAGTTTGATTAAAATAAATTAATTTGATTTAAATTGTCTACTTAATGTTTTGCATTGAAAATTTATACTATTGTTTTTAAAATGGCACTATTTTTTCTTGTGAATTAAAAAACTTTAAGATTGAAGTTGAGCTTGAATTTGGTAGAGCAAATGACAACTTGAAACTGATTAAATCAAACGTTTGAACTTTGAACATTTAAAATGGTCTGCAAGTTAATAGTTACACGAGTGTGGTTTGTAAAAATGTAATCTTAAGTTACAGTAAACTTGAGATAATTATAATTTGAAAACAAACTAAGAAAAAATTAATGTCCGGTTCGACTCAAAACAAACTAAGAATAGAATAATCCTCGGTTGGACTCGACTTGTTAATATACACCTTTATCAAAGGCATCAACTCTTGGACGTACACGTCCTCCTTGAACTCTGGAAGCAGCTGGGAATTTGGCCTAACTTAAACTGAGAAATCTCTTTGCATGCTAATTTTACGTACTTTTAATATATATTACCCTATTGTGTATTGATGCCTCAACATTCAAAGACAAATACATGATTCATTTTGTAATGCTACTGTGTTCTTTATTTTGTTTAATGCTAGAGAGATCCAAACATGTGATGGCCATGCAAGGCACAAATGCTTGACTTCTTGATTTAATATGTTCCTGCATTTTGATCACTTGATTAGGTGAAAAAAAAATAAAAACACTTTATTGGTCTAACACTTTGTTCTGTGCACATCCATGCTACAATTCGTTGTACCAGAAGTTTTCGGTACAGATACCATCAAAATATTTGTCACACTCAGTGCCACTAAGACATAATATGATGATTTTTTTTATCCCTCAAATTCTTATATAGAGAAATTATATTACTCCTGATGATAATTGGAAGACAAACATCAGGCACATTTCAAGGGGGCTCTCATAAAAAAATTTGTATTCATTTTGAGGATCAAACTATGTTACATTTCTTTCATATTGATCGATCCCTAAAAACTGCAGTGAGGTAATTTGCAACAACAAGGTCGTTAATTAGCAACTAATTACTGAAATAAATTAGAGAGAGCAGTACCTACTTCTAAAACAAATTAAAGGAATGTCCTGTCGGTTTCCCATGCACATGCAATGTCGTCCCTACTACAATATCCATCTTCAACATATCTGTCTTCATTTTTACCCTAATTCATATTAATCACGTTCAAAATTAAAGAAGGGATAAAGCCATCTTAATTATATTTGCCTATTTCTAAAGCGAGTTTGTATAAGGGGTCATGATCATATAGCCTTTTATCAAGAATTCTTTTGCTTATTTGGTTCTTCAAGGTGTGCAAGCAAAAGAGGTAGTCTATTAGCATATATATGTTTTTGTTTGTAATTAATCTACTCTTTAATCAAGTTAGCTGTTTAACTCATAGAATAAATATTGTAATTATTCCCTAAATTAAAAGTGTTGGATATATATACAGCTAGCCTTATTTAATTTAATTACAGTTTTATTTACACTTGCTGTTTACGCTGTCTGTATGTTATTATACATATTGTCGAATTACCAAGTTAAATGTATATATTTGTTGTTTTTCTCTCTCTTTTTAAATAATATTTAGTTGCCCTAATTCAGATAATAAACAGCATGCATGTCATGCAATGTGAATACATATTATTTAATTGGGTTGAAAGTAGTTGTATGCATGCTGTTTTAAATATACCCAATTAATTTGTCATGCAATGTGAATACTAATTATTTAATAAGGTTGTAAGTAGTTGGCTGATTTACCTTTTTATTGAGGGTTTCAAATTTAATTGAAATAAAATGGTTAATATTTTTTTTTTCTATTTAAAAAATAGTTAAAAAAGTTATAAATTTAACTACACCGCTTTTATTTTATAACTGTAATGGCAAAAGTCTTTACAATTACCGTTTTACCAATTTACTGCTTTATTAAAGATAATTGTTTATTTGTCTGTAGTAAAAGAGTATTATTGATTTATATAAATAAAAAATATTGTTATTAATGTATTTTATTAAAATTTTATATTATTATATATTTTTAAAATGTTAGTTTAATGTAAATATATGATGAAGTTTTATAATCTTAACAAGAATTTTATGCCGCTAAAGAGTTACGAGATCAAATCAAAATTTACTAATTGTTAATCATTTAAAGGCTCTTACAATGACCAAAAGTCACTAGCGGCATAAGGTCAGAATTATAATAAATGATGCAGTAATGATAAATAGTTGAGAAAGTGGTAATTGATAATGATAAAGGTCTTCGACCACTAGGGCTGTTCACGAGCCGAGTTAACTCGCGAGTTTTAACGAGTTGACTCGACCCGACTCAAACTCGTCGTATATATAACTCGACTCGATAACTCGATATTTATAACTCGACTCGATTCGATGACAAACGAGTCGACCACGAGTTCTATTAAACCCGGATTGACTCGGCTCGATTCAAATTCGACTCGTGACTCGATTAACTCATAACTCGATTAAACTCGCTTGACTCGATATATTTCAAAGAAAATCATTTCGTATACCACTCGACTAGATATGTTTCAACAAAAACATAACAAACAATCAAAATAAAAAAAATTTATTTTTACTACAAATAATTAATGATAAAAAATATCACCCACCCCACTGCCGTCGCCGTCGCCGATCACCGCCGTTCGCCGCCAATCGCCGCCGATCGATGCCAA
>JAVDBV010051513.1:0-12596 GCA_032619315.1 Piper longum
TTAAACTCATAATTAATGTGTGTGTATATATATATATATATATACACACACATTAATTATGAGTTTAAAAAATAGTTCTACATGCATGCATGGTTGGACGAATATCAAAATTATGAGTAACAAACTACTGACTTTTAACACTACGCAAGATACTGAGATGTAGATTATACACATGCACAATCATACAAATATAAGCTTCAACCAATTGTATCTTTTTAGAAAGTAATGAAAGCCTAAAATTGATCACTTATTATAAGTTATAAAAAATTAGGGATCTTAGTTAATAAGACGGTGGACCATAATATATGTACCTCCAAGTTGTAAAAGCTTAAAGCTTGCAGTCTTGCCCGAGTGATTTGATATTTCATTCAGAGCCAGTACTAAATTGCTTTCATGGTTAAAGTTTTGTCTGGGGAAAAAAATTTTCCTGGTCCCTAATCATGATAAGCACAGTCATAAATTTTTTTAATTAAAATTTTGAAGCAGACTCTATTTCACTCTATAATTTTTCAATTCAAACTTTATAATCACTAATAGTTATGTAAGATGACTTAAATTATTAATTGATCTTATAGTTTGTAACATTTAATATATTAGTGAAGATTGGTTATGTTTATCTTTAAGTTTAGTCAATTATTTTTAAAAAATATAACTAAGTCCATTAATTTACATAATTTGGTTGGGTCATGACAAATAATATGACTAAGACATATTTGGATGATGTGCTCAAATTATTTCAAATGGGCATGGGCTTGGTTTATAAATTGCAAAAAAGAATTTTGATGAGAAAATTTCTTTAAGGTAGATGGAATATTGTGATCTCTTATATAATTAATCTCATATCTAATACTTAACAAAAAAATCTATTATATTATTAAAGATGTGCTTATTATTATCTTTGACTAACCAATTTTGAAGAGATAGTCAAACCCATCATTTGCACTTGAACCGAGTTGTTGCATCCGATAAAAAATTTTATCATTAACTTTATCTGATTTCTGCAGCCAATCAATAGTAAAAGTTAAATAAACATATTATTTTTTAAAAATTTTAGCAAGATCAATCTTAAATAATATAAATAAAATTTTACTTTGTCAACTTCAAGAAGAACAATATATAATAATTTCATATAATTAATTTTATTTGCTGGATCAAAAAATTAATATAGATGACTATAGTTAGTCGGCTTGAAGTCGATTTCACTTTATATCCTTTAAGTGTAAGTCCCAGCCCGAGTCCAAGAATTTTGAATTTTTAAAATAATATGATCATGAATATAAATAATAATTATAATTTAAGAATCAACTACTAATGAAGCATCATTAACGATGTCCCCATTCTGTAATTGAAGGCAACAATGAGTAAATATTATCATACATATAATAAATGGTCTTAAACAAAAAAGTATTGCTTGTATATATAATTTGGTAATCATCTTTTCAAGTTGTCCTCATCTCCTCATGTGCATTGTTTCATTCATTATTTGTATAATTTCTACTAAGAATTATTCTCGTCTTTATTTTTTATAACTTCTCTTCATAAACATTTTTAAACTCTTCTCCATTATTTTTAGAAATTCTTCTCTTAAAATCATTTAAAGTTCAAAAAAAAATTTAAGTTCAAAAGCTCAATTAGTTTGTTAATTTACTTTCTAGTTCTTAGGTCAAAATATATAAATGAATTCAAATCCTAAAGATTTCAATTGACACCACTTCAAAAAATAATAATTTTTCTCCACGTTTCCACCAAAAACAAGAGTAGGCCATTTCCTTTTTCTGTAAAAATTATCTGGTAGGGAAGAAAGTCTCGAAATTTAAAGATATGTATGTATTTATTTTTTCTATTTTATGATTGAAAACATGAATAAACGAATCCCCGTAACATTTTCCTCTGCAATACTTTTTTTCCACCATAGCAATAATCTTCCTGTTTTTTGTAGTATTTTTATACTTATTGAGTAGCAGGAAAAACAAAAATCTTTGTAATTCAGTTAACAATAGCAATGACTGCAAGTCAATTCATAAAAAAAATTAATTAATTTTTCTACATGTCATCAAATTCGCCACCCTTTATCTACGGCTAGTAGAACCGTAGAGAAAGAATTTAATACGGTTTCTTGCAGATTGCTAGGCATGTGTTAATTATTTTACTTTCCTCCCCATCTTAAACCGTGGAGAAACTTTTTCCCACCCCACTTTTCAACACTCCACTTTCTCTACGGTTTTATAATGTATTTTAAATTTTATTAAACAGTAGAAAAAAGTTAAAAACTTTTTGTAGTGATTTAAGATTGGTGTTTGCTTGTGAAGTATATTAAGGGATTTGTTGAAACTGATCTAAATGCATATGGTAGAGAAAGAATTCAATTTTTTAGACTTTCATTGAATCAAGAGATAGAGTGTAATAATTTGATTGATTTTCTTTTTTCTTTGTATTGATTTTGATTGGTTAATTGTGTCTTACTTATAATTATCCGTTTTAAATATTAATAAAAAAAATACTTCACTTTAGAGTTGACTCTTAAGTCAATTTCACTCCATAGGCAATGACATCGAATATCGATTCGATCTTCTACCATTACATGATTACTTTTTTTTAACCCATTGTATGATTGCTTTCAATAATGACACAGTCCTGTGGACTAATCATGAGTTTATCCAAAAAAGGATCCACTAGTTAAAATTTTGATTATAAGATAATGTGATAAGTCTTACAAAACTAGCTAGCATGAATTGAGGAAGATAAATCAAAGCATGTTCAAAAGTGGAATGCTTCAAGTGCAAGCGCAAGAATGTCGGCATTTTCCATAGAGGTTGGTTTCACAGCAAGGCATTCCCAAGCCACTTTTTGGCCACGAAAATGTCATTCTCTAGTCTCTTGGTACCACCATTAAAAGCTTCACAAAAGCTTGGCCATCAAATTCGACTGCTGACACTATTTTCATCAATCTCATCATAGCAATTCTCTATATTCTCGCATCTTGTTTTCTTGCCTATATGCTCATGGTCGGCTACATGAATCCTGACCCAGAAGGCAAGGATTAAGAGTTTGACTTGTCAACTTTGTATAGAAAGCTACTCACACTTGTCGGATGTGATTTTATATGAAACCAGTTTTTTTCTTTTTTCTCTTTGGAGGAGAACTTTTTAGTATCACACACAACCCTATTGGCAGAGCGAGTACCGTAGCCTTCTCATAACACCTAGCGAGGAAGAAGGGTCGAGAACACGTCCAATGGTCTCATAAAGAGAGGGTATCCCCAAACCGACAGGGTAAGCCCGCCAAGGATTGTATATTTACAGTTTGACCAATTTGTAATAAAAAATAATAATACTCTGCCATGTAGGGACATAGCAAAAAGGTGGGCATGAAGGGGGCACATTGTTGAACCTTATTTAACAATTACATTTTTCGCTCTTATCGTTTTCTTGTCGCAAAATAAGAACAAAATCGCATAACTAATAAACCAAGTTTCATACTAGTCAAACCAAGATTGTTTATAATTGTATATACCACAAACTTGGGATAGATAATTGGCATATATCAATCTATTCACACTTGCTGAAGAGAGTATGTGTGCATTGCCCTTAAATCTCAGAATCATGGAGTGTTGTGACCCTGTTAATGTTCAGATCATCAGTTATGCAGGCAATTTATTATTGAGATCAGACCCTGCCAATAATAGCCCATTCTCATCATGTGACAAGGAAAGCCACTTACTGGTTTTTGCCGCCACTCTGTACAAATTTTAAGAGAGGACTATGCTGTCTAGATCAACACATTGCAACTCCCCTGTCCCTCAAATCAATAAGGATTATGTGGAGGGTTCCAAGGCCCAACTTCTGGGTCCATTAAAACAGAATTGCAACAGTGTCTTACGCCTTTAGAGCTGGGCTTGTTGTACACGTAAGCCTGTGAGCACTTTAGTCTCGTGAGCAAGTGATGAAAACTTTGAACAAGAATGCAAAGTGCTAAGGAGTTAGGGCCACCATGTAATTATTCCGTTGTCCCAATTCCCCAAGCTATCACCCTCATGTGGTCCAGTAAGTAATAAGGTGGGTCTCCCAGCATAGCCATCCCCACTGATTAACAACAATTCTCTTCGTTTCCCCCTTTTCACTCCTTCACACTCTTGTCTCTGCAAAAGCTGCACGTGCCTATCAGGTACACCCTAGTGGAAAGGCCAGAACCCAAATTGTCAACATTAGCAGCAATCCCCAACCCTTTCTCAGAGAAGGGAATTGGAATCTTTCATACAGAGGTGGTTTTTTTTTCTCTTAGGCTAAAAGCCCCCATATGACAATGAGATGAAGAACAATTTCCATGAACAGCTAAGGTGAGGAACCGTGGTTTTGAGAAGCCAGTCCATGGCAGGTGAGCTTTCAGCTGAGCAATTTAATGGAACTTTGAATCTTCTGGGCTTTGGTGTAGATAACTTGATAGCTTCACCACATATAGAGTCTAAACCTATATGGCAAGCATGCTTCAAATGAGACTGAACAAACTTTGCACATATCAAGAAGTAATTAATGCAATTTGAGCATTGGGTCTCCAGGGTTTTGTATTATTATTATTATTATTATTAGTTCATAGTTGATAGCGGATCGGTGCATCAAGAGTTAGCTCCATTGGAGCTCCAACGGTGCACAGACACAGAGGCAAGAACCAGGACCATGCCATGAAGTGTGCAGTGGCAGAGGCACTTCTCCATCCCATAGGGGCTTCCAATGCAGACTTTTGTACAACTGTGTATGATGGACACCCACTCTGCTCCTATAAAGGGGACAATACATGCTTCTCAAGAGTTGGGTCTTGGATGTCATAGATATTTCTTTCTTACATGGGTATTATTTTTTAGGTTAACAGTGATAAATGAAAAGAAGGGTTGGCTTGAAATCATGGGATAAGTTAATGCACTTTGAGTTACCTGGGAGTAAATTATAGGGAAGGTTTCCAATTAAAAAACATATTTGCAGTTTGTATATGTATATTAATGTGATAAAATAATTTATATGAAGATGTCCAAAGAGAAAGGATGAAGACTAGGTGAGGTGAAAAAGGACAAATGGTTAGAAGCCAATAAAAAAAAGAAAATAAGGAATGTTTTTAGAACTATCTACTAACCAGAGAATGGAGAATCAGCACTCCAATTTTTATGTGGGCTTTAGGTATGCAATTTGTTCAAGATTCCCAAGAAACATCCAAAGATGTAGCACTCAGTCTCCCATGCCTTAGTCTCCCATGCCATGCCATTGTTCAACTAGCTGCCTTTCTTATTCCTGGATAAAGAGCGGAAATCTAGCAGAATAAACAAAACAAATTTCGATCACGGCAAAGATGCATGAACTGTTCAACTTAGAAATAACCTGGGGAGGGATAAGAGGAGGGAATGTTAAAATTTACACAAGCTAAAACATATTGAACATTCATCTCAAATCACAGTTTGAGCTGGCACCGTGCTCAAATCAAGCAAGCTAGAGCTGACAGGCATTCCATTAAAGCTATTAAGCAAAAGCTTGGCTTGCTTTGTCATGAACCCCCTAGTCGAACAATATCTTGATTCAGACGAGCACAAGCCAAAGCATTGTTTTTTCATAGTTCCTATTTCAGTATTGTCAGTTTATACATCTCTCTGTAATTTAAACCATGCTTGAACCAAGCGAACGCGGCCTCAAAGGGTGTTCGATATGGCTTGACATAAAACTTAACCCTATATGAATATAATTTTGAAAAACATTACTCACAATTTCATTCAAAAACACTATGTTGAAAATTCAGGTAATCTAAAAAAAACAGCACTAACACTACTAAATTAGATTACAGCGTAATGTAATTTGCCATTAATTATGCTCAAATTGAGGTCACTTGTATCAGATCTTGAGTAAAGCACAGTGTGAATCAACTGACAGTCAAGTTAGAGTTGACCCTAAATAGCTCAAGTTAAAACATGAAAAAATCAGTAAATTATAATTTAGTGGAACGGCTGATCCTTCAACTTACATATTACCATCAAAATTGCATTTGTTAAGCACTAGTCTGTTGGAATATGGCCAAAATTGCAGTTATATTTATCTACAATGAAGCTTAGAATTCACAAGTACATTAAATGCCACATAGCAATCAGACGGACTTAACTACCATAACTGCAATTCATATTCCGCTTCAATTTTTAACTACAAAGTACCAAAGAACACACTATTTTGTTCCCGCGGGCAAATGGAATATACAACAGTTGATTCCAACTCTTAAAGAATATTCAATGTTTGCAATATTAAAAACTTACCGATGTAATTTAATCTCTAATTGTTTTCCCAGCATATGATGACCAACTTGCAAGCCCGCAAAATTAAAGCAGCATAACGCAAGTTTAATGTTTTATCAGAGAAAATTAAGAAAATTCACATTTCTCTCAAAGCAATTCTGCGTAAACTTATGTTTTTCCTGCATATCTGCCCACAAAGTGTGACAAACAACGCCTAACCCTCCACAATTTTTCTTCTACCCTTTGTTTGTTTATGCAACTCCTGAGAAAAGACATGTTGAGATTGTTAACAAACATTACCCTCTTCTTGATACTAAATGGAACACGGACAGAAGATGAGAAAGCATGCACAACGTAATTAATAGCTCCAAAAGTTTGTAGATGTCCGTCATCGAATTGTATCATTACATTATATGTCAGTGAAAAAATATCCACCAATAGGCTTGTCCACAGCACACGATATTAACTAAGTTAACCACCTGAGAAATTGGATGATGCAATGTAAAACTTCATACACCCAAAGCTCTTCCATCATAAAAATTTTACGGCCAACGCTGAAGAAACATGAATGGTAAACATAAGAGGGCATTCTGTACTCGGCAGCCAAAGCAGCATTTAGATACTAATTGTGTAAGTAGTCGATATTCTTAAGGTTGAGTGTCGGGCCATGTTAATTTCCTGTTCTCTTTGAATAGCTTAATTATAAGTGCAGTTGAATTAATTGCAACTTAAACCACATTTATTAATTCAGGATACATTTTCAATTCAAAGTGGTGAGACATACACATTAATAATTCAAACTTGACCATTTCAAACTGATGCCAGGTGCCAGTTAAACCAAGAAGGAAGCCATCGAAATAAGGAATCAAAGCCATCCAAACCAAGGACATACAGGTCACCCCCGTTGATGTAGATCTATACAGTTCACATTGACCACTTTCAAGTGCAAAGATATAAGGACCTATCCCGTAGAGCAGGCCCAAATATTACAATGACCAAGGGAATCAATCTTACTCCTAGCATCAGAAGCTTACAGACATAAAACTACACGAGAGAATCTTCAAGGAAGAAAGGAAAGCCAGTTGCTCCTAGTAAGCCATCAGTATTAAAAATAAAAAAATAAAAAAAAGTAAAGCTACCCCTGTTTAAGTTGGGAGTAAATTGACTTAATCATGTTTCTGGGCACATTCTGCTCAGGTGGATACTAGGACACAACCAGACAAATTCTGCTCAGGCGGATACTAGGACACAACCAGACACAAAGGGATCAGAATCAAGACAAAAATAGCCATTTCAAATTGACCACAACTCTGGTTATACATCACAATCAGGACCAGACACAGGTATACACGAAGAAATTACAGGCAACAGACATTTAAGTAATCAAGATATGTCTGTCACTTAGTCCAGCAATAAATGTCTTGATTATTTAAATCAAGATATGTTGACAATGATAACAAACAGATAGACAGGTCATATCCAAATTATAAATCCACTGCTGAATTAGACTTCTCAAGAACAAGTTTACAATCTGTGGATAAAAATATCTTCACAAAGTTTCATTCCTGATTTAAATTCCAAAAAAAAAAATAAATAAATAAGGAGTCCATCAAACTATGCCTTCGATTGACAACATATATGAAAAAAAAAACAATTTAAACATCTTAACTGGGGACTCTATACTTAATATATCAGCATTTCCTCACTATAAACGACAAGCTAAAAATTATGTCATCAATGCTGGTAATTACTTGCTCTTTTAGCATCCACAGCTATCTTCTATCATTATATGCATTATATAAGATTAGCTCTAAAATCAGAAACAAGCTATAAGTACGGTAGCCAGTAGAGAAATCAAAGAATAAGAAGTCAGGTCTCTGATCAACGGAGGAGCATGGCAGGGACAAGGAAAAAACACCTGTGCTTGAAGCGAGAGACTTGTTTTGCAACAAAATCTCAACTCTATAAGGAGGAACTTTGCCAGTGGACACTCATGGAATTGTCATTTACAAATCTACAGAAACAAAACTGCGGTCATTCACACCATATAGCAAACCAAATGACCTAAAAGTCTGCTTGTAAGGACTGCAGGGTTGTTATCTGCAAAGTCAACATATTGACAAATTTAATTCACCACAAATGCATGTAATTAAGCGCAACAAAATGTTGCACGCTACCTTCTTCTAACTTTATTCGCATGCAAGAGGAAAGAGCCATCTCTTTGCACCATGCAAATTATTAAAATCTTCATTTTCCACACCCTCTTAAGTTTTCCGTGCAAGAAAACTCCATATCCTGGCTCCACTAAGTAAGCAATTCTCTGATCAACCTACTTAAAAATGGATACAAAATGTAAATTATTAATTGAAATTATTAAAAACTATCAACGATTCAACAGATTCATTTTTTGTATGTGTTGCCTCAAGGCTGAAAGTTAATACCGTGCAAGCATTTTCTATTAAATCCTCACATAAAGCAAGTCAAATCTATATCACGTTCATGGTAAACTTCATCTATATAAGTATTGTATATTTTGTTATCAACAACACCACCCCCATCTCCTCTCAACTGATTGCTTCAAGAATTTTCTTTTTTTTGTATTACCTCAAGTCTGCAAGTTAATACCACGTAGGCATCTTTCTACTACAACGCCACATCAAGCAAGAGTCATATCCACATCTCCTCATGGCAAGCTACATCTATAAGGTACTGTATATTTCTCTATCAACAACAACACCATCTCTCTCAACTGATCAAATATGTTTCTTGTTTCACGAATTTTCTTTTTTTTTTGTATTACATCAAGGCTGTAAGTTAATACCACATAGGCATCTTTCTGCTACATCGTCACATAAAGCAAGAGTCATATCCACATCTCCTTCATTGTAAGCTACATCTATAAAGGTATTGTATATTTCTCTATCAACAACAACACTATCTCCTCTCAACTGATCGAAAATGCTCCTTGCTTCAAGAACTTTCTTTTTTTTCAAAAGACCCTTGATAAGAGCATTACAAGAATTTCCGTTCAAGTGAAAACCCTTTTCAATCATTTCACTGTATAGATAGAAAGCTTCTTTCATATTTCTAGCTTTACAATGCCCCATTATTATTATATTGTAGGTGTTCTGATCAGGTACTACTCCATAAGAAAGCATTGATCTGTGCAGCTCGGTTGCAGCCTTCATATTGTTTCTTACGCAATGCAGCCTAAGCAGGGAGTTGTACGTCGTTGCATTTGGCATCATACCCTTATCCAGCATCCAACCAAGTAGCTTCAAACCATCTTCTAACATTCCCAATCTACAAAGCCCGTTCATCAAAACATTAAATGTAACAAAAGTTGGCAGGAGACCTTTATCTAACATCTCACTTAGCAGATTCTGAGCTGACCCTATGTCTCCTTTCTTGAGATAAGCATCCATGAGAGTCGTATAAGTGATTGTGTCAGGTTGAGGACCTGCCAACTCCAGATCTTTAAGAAGCTTTACTGCCTGTTCCAAATTACCAACTTTACACAAGCCATTAATAAGTGAGTTATATGTACAAATATTCAACTTTAATCCCTTTTTGCACATTTCATGAAGAAGCTCATTTGCGGTTTCAACCTCTCCATTTTTACACAAACCATCAGTCAGTGCCGTGTACGTGACAATGTTCGGTTTCAGGTCTGATTCAACCATTTGGTTGTGAAGGGCAAAAGCTTTCTTAATTTGGTCATTCTTGCAGTAACCATCAATCAGTGCAGTAAAAGTTACTTCATCTGGGGTCAATCCCCGGCTGACCATCTCTCTAAAAATTTCCTCAGCTTCAGCCATTTTCCCATTCCGGCAGAGTCCACTAACGACAGCAGTATACATTACCGAATCAAATCCAATCCCTTTACCCTCCATTTCCTTCACCAAACACCTTGCAGCTCGGACATTTCCAACTTTACAAAACCCATCTACAAGGCTCGTATACACCATAGCATCAGGTACGACACCATTGCTCAGCATCTCCCTAAACAGCTTTTCTGCCTCTCCCACCTTCTTACCTTTACAAAGACCAACAATCAATCCATTATACGTGTACGCATTTGGCTTCAATCCCTTCTCACTCATTTCATCAAAAAGCTCCAATGCCCTCCCAACACACCCAAATTGACACAACCCACAAACAACCGTGCTATAGCTGATCACATCGGGCCAGCAGCCCTTGCCTTCCATCCTTACAAGAACAGCATAAGCTTCCTCTACCGTCTGCTCTGCACAAAGAGCACGCAGCACAATGTTATAGGACGAAGTGTTCCAAACCGCACCCAACTCCTCAAGCTCACTGAAAACTCCCCTGACAGACTCCACACCCGACAAGCGAGACAGAAGCGAATTGCAGGCATTGGCAGAAACAGTGACACCATATGCGACCATTTTCTTCATAAAGATCACAGCTTGACCAACCAAATGGGCCTCCCCAAGAACTTGGAAGACGACATCGAAGATCACCGGGGTGGAACCCCAATCTTTGTATGTGCGTATCAACTGTTCGACGAATTGGCTCAACGAGTACTCACCATCGCCGACCCTCGTCCTCTTCACGATGCATCGGATCAAGCATCGGGCGGCGTCCTCGTCCCCCGCCGCAGTGGCCAGGTGCGCAACGGCGCAGAAGGCGTCAGAGGCGAGCTCCGCCTGGCCGCGGGCCCAGCCGAAGAAGCCGGCGGAGAGGGCCGGATCGCCGCGGATGCGGGCGAGGACGGGGAGGAAGTGGCAGCGGCGGAAGCGGGGCTGGAATGGCTTGAGGAGGCGGCAGAGGGGCTCGGCGCGGCGGAGGGTGAGGGCGGCGGAGATCTGGCGGACGAGGTCGGAGTCGCGGACGGAGAGCTTCTTGGGGGAGTAGGGTGGGAAGGGGCGGGGGGGAGGAGGTGGTGGCTGTGCGGCAGAGGAGGAGGTGTGGCGGTGAGGTGATCGGAGATGGCGGCGGACGGCAGAGAAGGGGCGGAGCGCCGCCGTCATGTATCAGAGAAGGCGACGAAGGCCGACTTCTGCATCAAAGGATTTCCCGTTTTAGTTTTACCCAAACAAACAAACAAAAATAAAATAAAATAAATAAATAAATTTAATTTATTGTCTATTATCTATTAGGCACCACAATATACTAAATATGATTTTCAATAATCACTTTCTTTTATTTTTTTCGACCACCTATATATATATAATGTATTTTTTTATGTCTTAAAATCCCCTTCCCTTATTTTTCATATATAATTATTTTTACGTAATCTTAAATATTTATTTTTTATGAACCTAATACAATATATATATAGGTAAAGATTATCTTAGTCGAGAAATTTTTCTTGCCCCAAGTCTAATATGTGGCTCAAATTACGTAATTTTAAATATTTATTTTTTATGAACCTAATACACAACAAAAAAAATCCTCCATCTTTTTCACCGATTGTGGGTTGGGGCGGGCAGGAAGTGGGGGACGAGTTGACAGGGTGGGGGTGAGGCACACACACACACACACACACACACACACACACACACACTTTCAAAACGTTCTAAAACACAATAATCCATCATCGCATATCATCATCATCATTTTCACTTTCACTTGAACCGAGTCTGAGCTCCAGGGTCCTTGTTCATTCACATTTGATTATTTATTTCATAGGCATTTTTTATCAAAACATAAATCAACAAGATTTTAAATCACACACAATTAACACGCAATCATTAAACATTACACACGATAGGTACATGTGTGTGTGCCTCTGTGCTGCTCCTCCGTAGTCTTGACAACTCTCAATCATCATGATCTGTCAGTAATGAGTGTTATCGGCCCGAAAAATAAATAATATCAAACTGGCATAGGAGGGCTAACCCTCCTGTTAAATAAAAACCATATATTTCCTTAAGAACTCTCACAAGGGCACTAATGGGAGACGTCGCTCTCGAGTCGACAGCGTCCCCTTTCCATATCATCCTCTTACCTCGGCCATTTCATGTATTGCATCTTGCATCAAATCTCATTCTAGTTCATCTTACCCCTCTGCATCCTCCATATTACTCTTAGCTTTGAGCACGAAGGCCGAGTACTTTCAGATAGTCACCTTCAGTACCCTTTTAACCACAAGTCTAAACATGCGCTGTACTTAATAGTACATGTAATCCTCCACGTTCTCCGGGTGTGAGGAACTCAAATGTGGAGTTGTCAGGATCCCTCAGGAATGAATTTGTCCAGAGCCCGCTTTGACTGGACAACGCCCTCTCGAGTAGCGTGGTCGTCGAATTCCCCTATCACACATCTCACTGAAAATGCGAAAAGTACATATATATATATATATATATAT
>JAVDBV010051519.1:0-13666 GCA_032619315.1 Piper longum
TCTTGGATGACACTGAACCGGCGGGTCCCAAGCGTCAGGTTCACTGCTTCCTTATCCAACAAGTTGGTGATGATGTAGATCTGCCCGCCCTTGCCGCCAAGGGCATTGCGGCCGAAGCCGATGCCGCACTTGGCAAGGCACTGCCAATTCGATGCTCAGTTGGCATCGCACCTCCAGTAGTTGTCGTTGGGGTTGCCCGTCATGCACAACAACGACAACATAATCAACTTCCTCTAATGTACCATCATTATCGACTGGTTCAACCTCCTACCAAACTAGTAAAAATAGAGTGATCAAACCAGAGACATTGTTCGAGCTCATGTCCAACTTCTTCAATTTGGGGAGGGTGGATAGTAGCGAATCGAGTAACTCGCCGACGAAGTTGTTGTAAGAGAGGTTGAGCTGCTTTAGTCTGGTCATGGACGATAGTGTGTCTGCCAGAATCTTTCTGGAGAGGTTGTTGTTGTAGAGATTGATGGTTTCCATGCTAGCCCAAGCGATGAAAAGCTTGGACTTGACCTGGAACCAGATCTCCGGCAAGGGGGTCGTGCAAAGTCCCTATGGGCCCTTTTGGTGATCGACAAGTCGTCAGGGATGGTGAGCTTTCGAAGTAGCTTCTCGAATGTAGTGAGGTTGATGCTCAACGCCTCCTTAGCGCTCGTCAACTTCCACCCATTGTTCGCAGTGCCGGACTATGACTGGCTATCCACGTATGCGTCCCGGCCTTCCCCACGGCCGCTGACGCCAACAACATCCTTACAACGCTGCCTCTTCTTGTTCTCAAAGGCAATGATGGAGAGGCCGACAATGCAGAAGATGGAGAAGAGGAGGCCGCTGAGTCCGGCGGAGTTGTTGGCGTACAACTCGGTGGAGAAAGTAATCAACTTCCCATTCTGTGGGATGGTGCCTTCCAATTGGTTGTAGGAGAGATCTAGGAAGATCATGGAGCCATTGTTGCTAAAGGTCGCCTTGATCAAGCATCGGTAGATCCAGGTGGAGTTGTAGGTGAATGTCCTCGGCATAGCCGCACAGGGCCAGGCTGAAGTCACCGAGGCGGTCATCAATGAGGACACTCGATGACTTGATGTCGTGACGGATCACCGGCGGGTCTGAGGCGTGCAGCGCCATCCTCACCCTTGCCGCCCACCCCAGTCACCCTCATCTCACCGCTGGAGGCAGTGCCGAAGCTGAAGAGGTTGATGAGGTACGGGTGGAAGATGCGGAAAGTGGGGTGGTCATGATCGTGGTCAAGCAGGTGGGGACTCAATCCACCTACTCCGGTTGTTTTTCCCCGAACTCGAAGAGGTTGCCAATGTTGAGACAGTTGGAGCTGCCATCGTTCTTGAGGTACACGCTATTCATCCAATTGACCATGCCGATGGCGATCATGCCGGACTGCCCGGTCAATGCCGATGGGATGTTGTCGTTGAACCGATTGCTGTTTAGATCCAGCAGATGAGGCTCTTGTAGTCGCCAATCTCTAGCGAGATCAAGCCAGAGAGGTCAGTTTGACCACTGTTGTGTTTTGGAGATTTATCAGTACATTTACAGAGGCCAAGGAAGATCAACAATCAAGAGGATCACAGCATGTTTGTGGAGATGAGTCTCCCACATAATGCTTTGAGCGTTGGTACACTGTTTGAGCTAGAGGGTGGACAGTTACTTATTAAGAAAACCTGTGAAGGGAATTATGCCCAAGTGGCATGTTGAGTCGGATGCAAAAAAGTGGTTAGGCCGATTGATGCTAATGAGTAGCATTTTCAGGCTGGTGGGTCAAAGACCCATAATCGTGCAGAGTTGAGTATGCTTTGGTTGTTTGAAAGTGTGACTAGTGTCAGAATCTCAGAGTTGTTATGGGCCGCTATACATAACTTTGTTTTTTATGGCATGAAGTTATCATGGGATAGCGTGTAATGCTTGTATGCGCTTTAGTTACCGTTTGGCCATGTTGTAATTAAAGGAGGCAAAGTCATTTAACATCAAGATGTTTGGACCAGTGCTATACATATTAGTTAGGGCAACAACGTAGGTAACAAGGCCACAGTGATTGTGTAGAACATTGTTCTCACGGGGGAGAACACAGTGTTCTCATGGTGAGAACACACTGGTGGGCGACATATCATGCAATTGTGTACCACATTGCACATGAGTCGAGATGAGAGATGTGTTAAGATATTTCCCTTTTCATATGATGGAGGTCGACGGGCCGTCAATAATTGTATAGAGTCATGTGGGTTTTTATGTTTATCTATGCCGATTGGAGATGTTTTCTTTCGCGGGTTCCATATGCTGATTTATAAAGAGTTTGTCAGACGATAATAGTTTCAAGGATATCCAATGTGTGAACAAAATTATTGAATTTATTTTATATTAGTTGTGAATAATATTGGTAAGTTATATATACACTAATAGAAAAGTCTTATTTTTTAAATTAATTTTTAAATTAAAAAAATTATAACATCTATTACAAATCCTTTTTAGAAGCCGATTAAAGCCAAACAAATACTTCACGGCCCTTTTAGAGCACAGGCAGCCACTGCCTTTCGAGTTGTGAGCACTGGTTTGTGACTCACTCTGCCATTAGTAGCAGTAGCTACCATTGGGAGGAAGATGGAAGGTGGGGCCAGCTTTCTGCTTCCATGCTTTTCTGGGTCATTTTCTGGTGGTCTCTGTGCTCTGAATCTTTTCTCCGCTATTGTCCTTCGGTTTCTGTCCACACTTGCACAGTTGTAAATGTTATGTTGCCCTAGATCTTGGGAAAGACATGTATTCATCAGGACCACTGTAATTCTTCACTTGTTTGTAGTTATTAGCTCAGACATGCCGCGTTTGGTTTTGATTATGAAAGCAATCTCCTGAAAGGCCTTGATAACACCGTAACAGACAACGTTTCTCTTGGTAGGCTGTCATTGTACCAATGTGGGTGGCTGGGCGTGAAACAGAGTTTGAATTATAAATATTGTTTGATTTGAACTGCCATGTCCACCTTCATTGCACTCATTTGGCTACTGTATTGAATTTCATCATTGATTGCCCAATGCAATACCCTTGAGAAGGATTTTTTATTTTCTTCTGAAAACTTCCTTGTGAGTGTGAATGATTGGATGTCGCCAAAAAAGCTCTAGTACTCGCCCAGAGTGATGGACAGGGCGGACCCTCAAAAGATATTTGGCATCCTGCACGGCCCCTCCTGTCTTTTCTGAGGACCATAAAAACCACGCCAAACGCTTCATCCACTACCATGCTTCAATTTACTTGAGGAGAACTAGAACCTTGCTAGTTGTTCACCTGTTCAAAGGCAATTAGTAGATGCACCTTTTCAACTTGGTTCCCCACACCACCTAACCTTGATGGATGGTTCAACATCTTCAGGTGAGATAAAGATGGTGGAAGAGAGTCAAGATGACAAGACCCATGCGCTGGTTTGAATGGAATCATATATTAAGTAACTAATTATTAGACTCTCTTCTAACACCCTTGTTCTATGAAAATAGATGAAATTACACACAATCAAACAAGAAAAGCATGACATATAGTGATAGCTTGCAGTCATTCAGCACCTAAATGACATTCTGATCATTACTGCACTGCTTAAGGAATGACTCCATAAATGACACCTCAAATAAAGAGCTCAATTGCTGTTAACACAAGGCAACACAATTCCACGTTTGGAGAAAATTTATTGTCCTGTGTTACCTTTTACGTCTGCATATATTTTACACACGAGCGCTCCTCAGAAATGGATGTTTCAGAACTGATTCTGCTATTTAACAAAGCACCCCATTAACGTTCAAGGGCATGAAAAAAACACTATTAAAGTAATAGGGCGCCCCGGCGTCATTGATAAGGATGATTAAATCCACAGAGCTCACACAATATTTGGTTGGTAAGAGTAGGATGTTTCTTCTAAATGAGGATATTATCAATCCAAAAAGGTGCAAAACATGAACAGCTTCACATATGTTCATTTTTTTTCGAGAGGATAGGATGATAATTTCATGATCCCAACTCAAACTGTTTAAACATTACTTCTGACCTGAATGCTATGCCTATACAGTCCGGTTAAAATGCAAATGGCTGTAGTTTCTATTTTTTTTAAAAGTATGATAAAGACTGGAATTAAGTTGCAGCAAATCCCAACCAGAGCAACTACCAAGATCAAGGAACTTAACGGCTTCAGAAAATCGGTCATCTGCTTCACAGTACCTACCCCAGAAAGTCACCAAAATCATTCAGCCTTTTACTCAATTAGATGTTTTCCAACCCAATGTCCAAAAATGCTCTCCAGTAATTTGGTTCCTAGGCAACCTAAGCAGATTCTTTGCATTTCCAGGAATAACATGCCATTTAACTTCAATTTAGTCATCAAATATCCCACCAGAATACACAAGAGCCTCCAATCCATGAGAAGGAAAAAATACACAAAAAACTAAGCATTCAAGCCAGGTCCAAGGCAAGTCATATACTCCCTCACAGCAGCAACATCAAGCTTGAAAGTGCTTTCAAAAAGACGCCGCAAGTTTGTTATTAGAAGTTAGCATTGAAAGTTCAAAACATATTATCAATTCATAACAAGCACTTGGAAGCCCTACCTGCAAAGAAAGGGCATCTGTAGCACCAAGCCTCACAAAAAGGAACAAGGCCAAATATGCAAGTAGAAGTCCTGCTTCATATCTATGAATTTTTAGCAAAAGAAATTAGCTATCCCTTCTTTTCATTCGTATAAATATCACGCTCAATACTTGGGTATCCACATCTAATGGAGAACAAAACTTTGTCTTTTGCTGGATAAAAAAATAGAAAATAAATGTTCCAAACCAATTAACTAAGAAAAGAAGAAGAAAGAGAACCATTTACATGTCATCATATATAGTGAATGCTCTCTTTTCCATAGTTGTAAAAACACCATAGATGTGGCTCTTCTCCACTATCCCTCATAAAAAGATCCAGGAAGAGCTTCCATGGGAGAATTACTACAGGCCAAGATCAAATTTATATCATCAACATGACAAATTACTTTAATAAATGAACAAAAACTACTCCAGGACAATGCTACTATTCAGACACCACTTAATGCAGGTCATATAGACGTATTTTACTTCCAAGACTAATAACCTTCGAGGATAAGATCTCTCGAGTCATTTTCGAACTAAGATCCACTACAAGATGCCTTCGGGCCTATAATATAAATTCCTTTCCAGGCCTGTATATGATTTACTTGAGTTTTTAATGAGACGAGAGACGGTGAAACCGACTCGTACGTACCATGAGCAGGTGCACGAGCCACATGTAATAGTTCAGTTCAAATAATATTCGTCGCATTTGGATTATCTGCTGGAAGATTAAACAAGTAATCATGCTTCATATATCATAACAAATGCATAGCAAATTTTTACGAAGTAGGAGAGATAAAAATTTTTTTAAAAATTAAAAAAAGAGGGAAAAAAAGAAGAAGAGAGAGACTACTTCAACTTATCTTACCAAAGATCAACTGAAAAGGCTAAATCACAAAGCCAAGGAATAAGATAAGCCACGTTCTTTTCCACAATTGTGCTGTTGAAATTCATATGACATCCATTAACTTTCTGCTCAATACAGGAACGCCAAAGAAACGATATATAAAGGTCCTTTTCATTAAGTTTTCAAGGATCCCCAAAATAAGCTCAAGTTCAACTTTCTCAAACTCCCTAGGAATAGAGCCACTTCCTCAATTTGTATTATCTTCCATTAGTTTCAAGATGAAATGACAAGTGATAAGAAGAAATGCCAAACAAATAACCTTCTACAATCTCATAAACTGGTTGACCTAAGCCATCTGCAAGTTCACTTTAAGAGACAGTCAAGTATTAGAAGTAGTTGATGAAGTACAGGTACAGCTGTCTCGAGACAGCCCATTGTAACTTTAAGTTTAATTTTACAAATAAAGACTTGATTCAAACCTTAATTGAGTACAACAGAATCAGGTCCAAGACTGTGGTGTAATCTGCCACGATCATGCATGTAAGCTAGATCAGTCATAACTACTTGAAAAAGCTTGATTATGAACATTTGTTTGCTTTTAAGATTCAGCTCTCGCTCAAAAGGATTCCAAAACCTTTCTTCACCAAATGCACCATCCTTAGCAACTACTTCACTAGAAACTTTTGCATAGTCGGCAGCGCTATATAATCCATCATTTCAGAAAGCAATCTACTGCAAGCAAACGTAGGACCTATTAAGCCTACATCAGTCTAGTTCAAGTCAACACCAAAAATTTCCAGTATTACCTGCTCCCCAGTTGTTATTTCAAAACCACCCAAGAGTATCTGAATGTCCTGACACATATTTTTAGGATCACTATGCAATTCAACATTATATAATAATCAAAGACAATACAGGGATCAGTCTCAAAGCATGATTGATAGACAACATTTTCTCTACAAAATGTCTAATATGCAAACAAAAGCATGAAATCCTTGAGATCGTGAAGTAAAATGAATGATCGAAATGGATGATCTCTGTCAAAAGGAAATGAAAGTACTTGAGAATAAAGGAGAAACACTCCTTAGACTATAGATAGAATGATATTTCTGATGGCAAATTTTGATGGTCTGAGAAAACATCACCATTCATTGCTATCTGCAGGACTGCAACAACAGTATCTTTCGAAACACCATTTTATTTGATGATGATTTTCATAATTGGTTTCATTTCAGTACTATCATACCAATAGACATAAGTTTCTATGGAATTACTATTGGAGTGTGCAAACAATTGAACAACAATACTCATTGAGAGGAGAAGATGAGTAATTATCCTAATTTCAGGAAGATCAGTCATGTCATGCAATAGAGATTCAGATCAACCTTGACTTTTGAAAAAGGAAAGTTGCAAATTTACAAGCGGAAAACATCATAAGAGAAACCACAAAATCAATTATAAGATAAACTGCCAACTTGATGGATGTTGGCTACTTAAAAAAGACTATTATTATTATACTGCTTTTTGAGTGTCAGACCACAAGTTTCTTTCGTAAACTATCAAACGAAAAAAGCTAAGCATACTATAAGCAGCTCATCCACAATTAAGGACATGCTTAGGATTTTTCAGTGTGTAGTACAGTTGTTTTTGTTATGGGCAGCTAAAGAGTGGAGAAAGCCCAGCCCTACTTGGCCTTAGGCCCTGAAAGAGTCATCTCAGTTCAAGTCAACTATGTGTAACATTTAATTAGAGTTGAACCTCGTTTCTGTGAAAATGAATATTCAAGTGTCAATTAAAGCTATATCAACCTCATATCAGTCTGAGGTGCTGAGTACAGTTCAAAAAGACAAACAAAAGGCAAAAAGCACCTGACAACTAAATTGTTTAACACCTCTAGTTAAAATGAAAACGATGATTGATGAAATAGGATGAAGATCATTATCGAATCTTTTAGAAATTTTGATACGACCATTTTCCATAATGCAACACTTTGACATCACATCAAATAACCAATTTAGCAGCATTAGTAGATAGCTAACCACAGTGCTAAAAAGAAAGTGTGAATAGAGAAGACACTGTCTTTCATTAGATGATTATAAAAATTTCTCTTTTGGATAACGAGTTGATCCCAAATTTGGACTACAATTCAATCATAGTCTACAATATTTAGAGCATTACCTGGAGAAAGGCATGGGAACCTAGCTCATTTGTAACCATCATATCTGCCTCTGTACCAACAGCTCATTGGCCTGGATACACCTTGGAAGACCAAGAACAGTTTGGATTTAGAGGTGAATTCACCAAGCTAACATCAAACAACTTTTAATAAACTTACCTTTACTGAAAAAGAAACTAAAAATATTCCTCATGCAATTGAAAAAGATAAAGAAAATATTTCTCAGCAAAAAAGTAAATTTCGACAAGGATAAAACAATGAACCTTGAAAATAACACGAGCTCCCCTAAGTGGCCCTCTAGCCACTCTTCCTTCATACAATCTGGAACAAGACGGCCATAAGAAATGGTAGCACCAAAAAAAAGGCAATAATAAGAATATCCAAAAGCTAGTAACAATAACTGATTTTCACTTGCCCCTCTCCCACATCTTGCACTCTCAACCTCTCAATATCATTCAAAGAATAATCAGCATCAGACTCCCCAAATCCTTCCATCCCATAAAACCCCCCAGACTGAACATTCAAATAGCTACAGCAAGAAAAAGAAAATTACTAGTTTAGCACTAAGAGCACGTTTGTTAGAAAAATATAAAATTGTAACAATAATCATTAAAAAACATGTGTGACAGAACATCGGTAAAAGATAAAGTAGTAGAGGCGCTCTCGAAAACCTTCATAAAATATTATAAAATAAAAAAAGGGGTTTATCCCTTTTTATTTTTTATTTTTTTCAAATGCTTGAACAAAACTACCCAATAATTATAACCGACAAAACCTCTTTACGAGCTCTGTCACTTCTATACAAAATTAACAAAAAGAACTCTACGGAAAAACTTTCTTCGGATTTTATATAAAATTTTACATGGTAGTGATCTTTTTTAGCTATCATAAACATTCAATCAAACAGTAGTCAGCAAGCAGGTAAGAACCTCGAAAGCTGACATCACCTCGTCACATTCATAAAACAATAGCTCCAAATGAACCTCCCGACCTCAAAATCCTCCTTTCCAGATAGAAAACTAGCTCTGAACGACGCGAACCTCCGAGCTTGCTTCAGAGACCTCCCCACTGGTTGCCGCGAGACAAGCAACCTGGAAGTGCTGGAAGTGGCGAGAGAAGAGCAGAAGCCAAACGGGTGGAAGCTCGAGGGGGTGTTGTCGCCGCGGGTGAGAACGGAAAATGTTCCTGCGGCCGTCGCCGACGTCATTCCGGCGACCTCCGACGCGACCTGGTCGGAGTGGAGGTGTTGCCAAGTGTGGGAAATGGCGGGGAGGGTCGCATAAGGTGTTAGATTTTGGATAAACTTTTCTGGCTACGCCGTCTTGGCTACGCTCTTGGAAATGCCCACCAATGGGGGCCCGTGTCAAGGCAAGGGGTACGACGGTTCTTTCCACGGTGTCATGGCCTTAAAATAAGAAAATTAATTTTTGAGGAGATTTGACAAAAAGAAATTAAGGTAATTGTTATAAAATTATTATTTGAATCAAAATAAGCTCTAAAAAATAAATAACTCGGTAAGGATTAGCTGTAGTAAGTCAAAACCATAGTAGATTTTCCTTATTGGTATAAATTATCTAAATTAAAAAAAGATTAATTTATAACACATTTGGTTATATATACATGTAAAAAAAAAATTATCTCAACCTGGCCAGCTTAATCTAAGTTTGTCCAATCATAAAGATAATCAGATTAACAAAAGAAGAATAAAAAATAATAAAACACCTTTAGGGCAAGTTTTGGCAAAGGCTAACTATGACTAAGCTTGGTCGCAATTAATTTTTTTTTAAGTTATTATTAAATTTGGCCGACAATAACCATATATATATATATATATATATATATATATATATTATTTTACGATATGATCAGATTTTATTGCCACCGATTAGGTCCCGCTTGTGAGGATTAAATTTGTTTTTCTTTTTCTTTTTCTTGATGCGGCCAGATCTCAATAGCATCGGCTAAGTGAGAGAGGTTTAAGGGTTTTTTTTGGAAAAGTTAAATTGATGGCTTAGATTAAAGTTTACTGTAGAATTTTTTTTATCTGACTTTTATATATATATATATATATACATATTGATTTCTCAAATGGCTATATAAAAAAAAATTGTAAAAGTTGTTAAAAACACGTTAGACAAAAAAAAAATTCAAAAAGGAAAAGATCAATTCCATTACCCTCTTCGTCCCCTCCTGACCCATCCCAGCCGGTTAGTTCATTGGCGCTTCCTCGGCGGTGAAGCCCAACTACGAACTCCAACCCACCAAACCAGAGTCACCTGCCACCCCTACTCTACCCAAGTTCCAGCTGGCGAAGCTCAAACTCATCCCCCTCATCTACTTCGAGTCTCCGGTGGCCCCTTCGGCGAGGACGCCGTTGGCGCCAATGGCACTTGCCCCCTCCTCGCCGTCGTCCTCGGCTTCCTCATCACCGACGGCGTCATCCTCGCCATCCTTGACTTGCTCATCTTCCTCTTCGTCTAGAGCGTCCCTGAGGCTCTCATCGCCGCTAAGCTCGGCACCGCCTTCCCAGGCAACGGCGGCTGGGTCATCTCCGGGTGGGGCGAGCATCTAGCCTTTTTGGGGTTTGTTGATGGGGTATTGGAAGCTCTTGAGCAGTGTCATCAGCAACGCCACCTATCCCATCCTCTGCACCCACTACCTCAAGTTCGTCTTCCCCACCTTGCCGTCGGCTAATGGCGAGACCTGGCCATCCACGTCTTCAACCAACCAGCCCCTTGTCACCCTCAACTACGCCGTCCTCACCGTCGTCAGCTAAACTGCTGTCACTCTTTATACAACAAATTTGAATCGTAACACTTCATATAAGAAATCCAGAATCGCTTTTATATAGTGATTTAATACAACTTTTAATGATCTCTCGTATGCTATTATTATTTGTTAATGCATTCGACGTCTCATCTCATCGAGTTTATGTGGTATGATTAATTAATAAATTATGTTTAGAGATGCAAAGAAATCAAATAATAACAATTAAAAAAAGATACACGTATGATACATCCCATACGCTTTTAAAATGATTTTTTCGACCATTTTACAAATTTATAAGATTAAACAATGTCCTTATCTATTTGAATTACAATCAAATCTATTATATGCACATTTCTTTTAACCATATTTATGCGAGTTTCATCATTATATTATACTTGATAGTTAAAAAAAATAAAAATTGGTAGATAACCTTTCACTTCAATATAATATTTTTTTTTATTTTCTTCATTTTTGCTTGACTCTTATCAACACTTTTATTATTCAGACACCATTTATAGTTTTTTAAATTTTATAAAGCACAAAATAATCTTTTTTTCTAGAAAAAAGACTATTTTGTTTTTACCTTGGGTATGAGTCCTATAACTAGGTATTTTATATCTATTTTAGTAAAACAAGAATGATTTTTATTATCATAAAATTTGTTAAGATAATTATCATAATGTAAATCATAATTATTATCATATTTATTTATAAAATAATTTTACTTTTGAATGTTAGATATATGGGTATTGCTATTATATTAATCAATTGTATAAGATTTAACTTAATATCTATTGATGTTTAGAGAAAAAATTTTAATTGATATTCTATTTAATATTTTTAATATTTTTTTATATTTATTGTTAATCCATTATGCATAAAATTAAATTAATTAATAGAATTATTTTTTGAAATACCACTAATTAAAATAATTTACACCAATTAAAAAAGTACTAAAAGGAGCTTGTTATGTGGAAAATCCCTGGCCTTATTATGAAATTAGTTATTATACTAAAAATGACTCTTTTATTATGAATGATAGCTCATTAGCCATCATGCCTAAAAATGCATCTTATGGGATAATTTTAGCAAAGTAGAAAAAGACACAGTTGGGGATATGTATTTTGGGCTTCCTCCTCAATCTAAGCCATAGATCCTCTCTTCCCTCCATTTTTTATGTGTTAAGTGTTAAAAACTGCTTCTCTCTTCCTTTTCTTCGTCTCTTCCATCTTTCTTCTCCTCAATCTCGTCTGCAGCCTCTTTCCTCCACCAGCCCAATCTCGGTAAGCTCGCGCATAATCCTACAGATCAACTCTTCTTCTCATATAATGATTTTCTTTGATGGGTCTTATTGATTTGCATGTTATTCTTCTCTCTTTTGCTTTTAATCTCTGAATTTGGTTGGTTGTTGATACTATCTGTTCTTTTGTTCATGTTGTATTTGTTGTGGAGTGCCCACTTATATGATGGATTGACTGATTTGGTTGCTGATGATAATTAGCGGAGTGATGTTTCGGTTTTTAGTTTTATTGGTTGGGTTTCTACTAATGAGTGGGGTATTTTTTTTGTGATAGATTGGCGAACTTGGTTGGATGGTTGAAACTGTATCTTGTAATATTCATATAAATATGCACAATATTGTAATACTGAAAATTTGGATGATGCTTTAGGAAGGAATTGTATTTAATTTAGCCCAATAGTTGTTGCGCTTGCATCAAAACATAGATTGATCTTGGTGTTCTTTTTTTGAAGAAATGTATTTTGATTTCGGGAACTGGGTTTGGAAGCGTGTTCTTTTTTTCAAACCAAAACATTAGATCACAATCCCAAAATACAAAGTCTCTCTGTTCGTTCTAGATTATGGGTGATGATGTATAGAGATCTAGAAGTCCAAACCATATCAACCGATTTTATTATAAAAAATAGCGCTACATAGATTCGCTAACTGGAAATTTGTCCATAGGTCATAGTTTACACCATGAAACTAACAAAATATTCAATATATTACTAGCAGAAGCATATTTCAAATCATTGATGAAGACTGGCTAATTTGGCAGCCTCTACGTCCAGGCATCCTGAAACAAAACCATAATCAGAATAGGTTTTATAATAGCCTGCCGAGTTAAAGACTGTGAATCCGTAGTCTGCATCAAATGTGTAGCCAAAGCTACTTTCAAAGCAGATGTAGTAATCCAGAAATGAATGGGGCTGCTGATGAAGTATATCTTGTTTTTTTAGTGTCTTGAGTCAAGAAAAATTAAGACTGGAGTTTTGCCATTCTTATATGTTGAAGCCCTCTTTTCGTGCTCATGTTATTAGATTTCTAAGACTGCTTCTTAATTCATGAGTTCATCTTTTTTTTTAATACACTTCCTCTCAAAGCACTTAGCTTTCATGAAGTTTAAAAGCTTCTGATATGTTATTTCCACATTTGATGTTACAGATGAAGGTTGTTAAGGTCAGCAATTTATCCTTGAACGCAACAGAGAAAGACATCAAGGAGTTCTTTTCTTTTTCCGGTGATATCGAACATGTTGAATTGAGAAGGTTTGTTAGAAAAAACGGTTACCTTCCTCTTTTTTACAGGTTGAATTAAAATTTGACAGTCTTGATATTTGATGACAGTGATACTGAGCAGACTCAACTTGCATATGTAACATTCAAGGATCCTCAGGGTGCAGAGACTGCTCAGCTTCTCTCGGTAAGGCCTTAATACTTAAACTTGGTACTGTATTTTGCATTTTCATATTGGTGTAATGTAGTTGGAGAGATGAGAGATGGCTTGTTAAGTGCATGGAGATTATGCACCAAGTTTTTTTATCTTCAGAAACAAAATTTTCTTTGGAAGCATGGAAGCATGTGCACTATCTCCTCTTATTTAGTTGGTATTCTGGAGTAACTTTTGTTTCAATCATTTTTAGAACGAAATGAAGGTGAAAACCAGCTTTTGCCTAAACTGGATAAGGATATGACTCATGACGTTGAGACCATTTTAATGGATAGAATATTTGTCTCCTGCAGATTATTGGTGTTTTCATGTGACACAATTCGTTTTTTTTTTTTTCTCATTTTCATCATTTGGATTGTGTTTTAAATGCAGGGGGCAACTATAGTTGATACGTCTGTTATGATAACTCCCGCTCCTGATTACTGGCTCCCCACAATTCTTTCGTCTTCACCATCTGTAAATCTTCTTTCTCATGAAGTCACACACACACACACACACACACACACACACACACACACACACACACACACACA
>JAVDBV010051520.1:0-16502 GCA_032619315.1 Piper longum
TCGGATCGGCACGCGGCCGATCCGATTTAAATCGGCCGATTCCGCACGGAATCGGCAGATTCGTGCATCTATGCGAGTTTATACTTATTTTGCCCCCAAGAAGAAGAAACTGGTTCTTTCCTTGACAGTTGAGCAAGTGGCTCTCTCTTAGCAAGTATGCCTTTTGAAGATGTCGTCTACTTTTGCAAAGGCCAAGGGGTTTGCTCTCTTCGTGAATGCAGCTATCCTGCGCGTGGGGTCTGTTGAAAAGAGAACAATATGACTTTCCTGCTTTCTCTCCAAAAGCGACGGCAAATTACAACGAAAAGGGAACATAGCCACACAACCCATGAGTCCATGACCAAGTGCAACATCAGCTTTGTCTTAGAGTTAATCAAGCTTTAGGTTGGGGATGTGCTTGTTTGTTTGAAAGCAAACCAGAACAGGCATTGAAATAGAATAAGCTCGTTGTGTTTGGTATTTTGATCATGGAGTAGTTATGTGAAGATGAATTCTTTTTTGGTGAGTAGTAGAACTTGACGTGGAAGAATACGGAGCCTGATCTGTCAAGCTGAAGAGATGGAGATATAAGGATTTAAGGTAGGAGCTTCTCTAGAGTCTTGACCTCCAACTTTTAAATATCCCAACGCATCAACTTGGCCAAAAGAGTAGTCCGTTCTGCAAATATTAGCTTGGATATTACAAGGGCTATATGTCAAAGTTGAATGTTTAAGAGATCTTGATTAGTTATTGCATTGACGCAATTCACGAGCATATGCTGTAGCTTACTTGCAAGGAAACCAGAAGTTAAAGAAGAGATCAACTTAGTCGAATGCTTGTGAAAGCTTAAAACAGCTAAATCAGTAGTTTTTCTTCTCATATTTGAAAGCTTAAAGCAGCCAAATGGTTTAAATACTCAAATGCTTGTGAGTTGTGATGACAAAACACCATTGACCCATCACAATATCTGTCCTTAACAGCGGTAGTACAAGAGTTTCAAAGATCAGATCTTTCCCGGTGATGAATATCTACCTCTCCCAATACCAAAATGAGCTACAAAATTGAAAGATCAAAAGAATCACATCGTTAGCAGATGAATCAAACCTTTCAATCTCTGATTACCTATCAATTTACCCGCAGAGCAACAAAACAGAGCTAGCCACCATGATAGCATGAAGCCAAATTAGAGAGCCCAGTACCTCTTGAACTTACCCAGGTAGCTCTCCGGCGGCTCCTGGTAGCAGTTCCCGAGCTCCTCCTCCCCGCCGCAGGCGCCGCTCCTCATCTTGAGCTGCCGGAGCCGCTCGATGGCTAGGCCCAGGATGAGCTTGTGACAGCGCCACTGGTACTTGAATCCGTTGACGCAGCGCAGCGTCTGGCCGACGGAGACATAGAAGAGCAGGTGGGCGAGGGAGAGGAGACCAATGGGAACCCAAATGTGGCGGCATTGGATCGGGTGGAGGAGATCTGGAGGAGGATGAGGATGGCCAGGAAGTGGAAGAAGAGGTGGAAGTAGCCGAAGACCTGCTTCTTTTGGAGGTCCACCGCTCTCTTCTTCTTGAGTGTCTTCTCGAAATGGAGCTGGATGATGGTGTTGAGAGCTTGCATTGCCGTCTCCTTGGGGATGCTCCCCTGCTGCTGCTCGTAGTCCGCCATTAGAGACTCACACCTTGGAGAAGACCAAGGAAGACGAAGATGGCGGAGATCAGTTGTAGTAAAAAAGATGGTATTTTTATTTTTTTTGGGCGTTGAAAGAAGAGTGATATGTCCAACCACTATTCATCGCATTGCCAGGTGTTCTTGTATTGAAGTGAACATGGCTTGTTATAGATTTCGTTGTTGGATTATTAAGGGGTATTGTTGCGTCATGGGTTTTTAAAATGAGTGTGCTCCTGAGAAGGATTCAGAGACTGCTCTGCAGTCTGCAGTGCACATCTGATGTAACCTTTCACCACTTCCATTCAAAGGGGATAATTCAATGTTGGCATGAGTTGGAGGCGAGACTGGACCGTGTTTTGTTGCATCACATCGAGAGCCTTTGCTTTCTTTGTGGCTTTCTTTGTAGTTCACCAATAGTATCGATCTTCTTTTATTTTTTGATGGTACTGATCTTTTAGTCTTTGTAGAGATTCTGTCAGCACTTTTTGATTGTGTTGCTAAATGTTGCAGAATGCTACAATTGCCAGTCTTGAGTGTTGGGTATAGCAGGTAAGCTTAGTTGGCTAACCGTTTGGGGACTCGAGATTTGGTGGATTGATAGAGAATGGTCATGGAGATAATCTCTTGGAAATCTTGAATTATTTATTTACAAAAATCATAACCTAAACTCCAGCAAGCAGCAGAGAACACCAGGTCTATTATAAAAGTTGCTCGTAAGAGAACGAAAAGGTTACAGCTCCTAAGAAGCTTTTTCTCTTTCCACGATTTCAGCCCACTTATCATTTTTCACGCACTACAAGGAACATATAATATTTCAAGCAAAAGAATCATCCCACTTTCATGAATTAACATAAAACCTTCTGAGAAGTAATCTCATAGTGATTACTAAAAAATGAAGATGTAGTTAATAAAAGAACCGCAAATTGAACTTACGCAATTTGTGCTTCAGGAACGATTAGATTTGTTACAACATCGCAAAGGGCAGCCGATGTCGGAGGGATACGCAGTTAGGATCTGCAGTTGTCAGATTTTACAAGGCTTTGAAGCTACAAAATAAAGCATGAAGATGTGACAGCTGTGCAGATGAAACAACACTATGACAGCGGATAAAAAGACTTCCAACCTTTGAACATTTAACGCCAATGGATGGTAATCGAAACAAGAAAACAAACACTAGGAACTGATTCTTGCACTGGTACTCAGTTCAATTTCTAGTTGCTTCAGCTCTAATGCCATTTTCTCATTCTCCATTTTCAGTCTTTCATTTTCCAATCTCATCTTCTCCAATTCCTTATCCTTCTTTCTAGTCACCCTTTGCCACTTGATTCTCTGCTCCTCGAGCTCAAGCATTTGTGCCTTGAGATGCAACTTCTGCTCTTCCAATTGAATGGAGCGTGTTTTCAACCACTGATCACTTTGGAAGTCTGTTTTTGTTCCATCAGAAAGCAAGTAGTTCATATCAGACACACAAGCTTGGTTAAAAAAATTTTCGGTACAAATGTTGGGTCTTAAAGTTTTGCAGAAATGCTGCTGCTCCGGATCGGCTTGGCACTGTTTGCTCTTCTTTGAAAGGCCAGGCTTCTCCCCATTCATACTTCTGAAATTATCCCTGACTTCATCTTGATCATCACAATCTGCTTCCAGTTCTTCCTCATCCATATCATCTTCCCGACCTCTTTTAGTGTCACGTTCGCATCTACTTTTAAGGGCCAACTGCAACAACTTCAGCAGCTCAGGGTCAGGTGGCAAGTACAACGTGTTTGCATTATGGTATGAGCACATCTCTTTATAGAACAAATGCTTTGAGCTCAAAATTTTTCTGACATCATCCTTTGCCTTCTCAGATAGATGATCCATATAATCCAACAAGGTGGGATTTTCAACAACTTTGCACGATGTTCCTCGTCCAAGCACATCTACTAGCCTTTTATACCTCTTATTCAGATCATTGAACTTGTCTTCACACTGTTGAGGCGAAACATAGCAACCCCGTTGACCCATTACTTCTGAAACCAGCTTCCACTTACCTTTCTTTTGTAAAACAGGGAACTTCCTTCTCCTTCCAAACCCGCCTTCAGACTGCGCATCTTCCCCTAAATAAGAAACAATTGTGATCAGCAGCCGAACCATCGAATCAGTCCATTTCATCCGTTGCCATGAGGTCGATTTGTTATCTTTGTGCCCATCTTTATGCTCGTCAAATCCCCCTTCAGATATGTCATCGTCATCACTAATAGAGAGCTTCCCTTTATCAAGTTTGTTATAATCAACAACTTGAACGGTTTGGGGCTGACCGCATCTATTTAAATTCTCCATGGAGTGATCAAAAACATTGTGAACTGCAGTTTGGATCATTGTATTAGGTTGTGAATTTCTAGGCTGATGATGGCCAAGCAAGTGGTGTTGTTGATGGATGTGCCCAAGCCCCTGCACGTCTAGCAGTCCACTATAAGAACTGCTAGGCACTGTATTGCCAATAGATATATTTCCCTCCATTGAATATTATCAAATTCCTGTTGGATCAAAATTTCATCAAATTTTAGTGCTTTTGAACATACAGAGACCATCACCTGTGACACCTCAGATTGTTCACGCCTGTGGCAAAAAAAAAGGCTTCTTTCTTGTAAACAAAACTAGGCCTTGAACATATCCAAAAACCAAACGAATCTTACCACACTGTCTAGCTCAAACCTAACCAAAAACCACAATCAAACATCCCAAAAGCAAATATGCCCTATTTTCATACATCGATTAACAATCATACTTCCCTCCCCAGACCATAATCTTCAACTAAACCATACAATCAACCACCATATCCTGAAATATGTTACCAGAAAGACAAAAAAAAAACCAGCATAAACAACAATCATTCAGACATAAAACCAACAAGAACGTCATCATAGCTCCAGAAAAATCAATCACCCAACAGCAATCTCCCACCATATCTTAAAAAATACACAAACAAAAAAATGCCAGCAAAGAACTACTTCAGAAGGAAAAGAAGAATGCCCACCTACCTACTGCGAGCTTCTTAACTGGGAAACAAATAGAAACTCCACATTTGAGCCACCACCAACATCGAAAAATCGAAACTTTAAACCAATCAAAAGCTCTTCACCGTGGAAGGAACGATGCCATGGCCGACTAGACTTGAAGGCCGAAGGTTGGTGGAGACGGAGTAGAAGAAAGGCTTTTGGTACCTACCGGCAATGGTTCAATGTATGTAATTTGACGTGGGTCCCGTGTTGATTATTATTGATTAAAAATTATTACTTTTTAATTAGTAACATCAAAGGGGTGAGAAAGTTGGAATTATTTGGTTAATTAAATGAGATTATGGTCTCAATCACAATGCCTAATATTGTCAGAAACGACAAAGGGCAATTACCCCCTGCATTGCTAAATCTGCTTGTTTGTGTGTAAGCTCAGCTGCTCAAGGCATCAATTAAGGTTGCTAGGAAACGATAAGTCCCCAACTGATTTCCACACTAATCACTCATGGCGGTTGAGTTTATATTGCAATTAAGGTTGTTTGATTTCTTAATTAAATTTTATTTGGCTGATTATATGGCTCTCTAAAAACACAGGTAGTTGCTTATATATGGCTTAGTTATTAGTCCAAGGGAATGAATACATACATCTTGTTTTAATTAATATAAGCAGAGAAAAAGAAACCAATTCAGTTTATCTCAGGGCTGTGTTAAGAATTTTAAGATGCAGTGAAAACAGAGACCACCTATTGTTTTTTTGTGGCCGATTACATGCATTTGTTAGTCTTCTAGAGTTAAAGTGCTGCAAGTTGAGTTTAAGTGCTGCAAGTTGGTCTGAGTTGGTACGAAACTCAAGAATCTGTTGATTGCTCTTGCAAGTTGCAGAAAGACCTAATGATCAAACCTTTCGTAAAAAAACAAAGAACTGGGAATTTTTGGTCTACAAGGGGAAGAAGAAAATTTAAAGTGACCATTTTGGACTTTCGGACTTTGAATGACTTTGGCAAATCAAAGGGTATAAATGAGTCAAATTTATTTATAAATTTAATATTTTATTTAATTTGATTTGATTTGGTTCGTATTTGTTAATTTTATGATAAAAAAATACTCGGTTCGAAATAAATAAATTTATTAAATAATAAATAGAGCTTGAATAAATGAGTATTCAGTTCGGCTTAGCTTGAAACTTAAATTTAATATATTTAAACTCGAAAAAATATTCGGCTCGATTTAACTCATAAATACTATTAAGGTCATATTGAATTTATATAGTGTTCAAAATAAAAATTAATTTTATATAAATTGAGCACATAAATATTCGTTAGGCTCGAATTTGGTTGAAATTTAGTTAAACTCGGCTTAAATTAAAACCAAATGCTATAAATTTTGGATAAATCCAGCTTAATTCAGCTCATTTATATTAAAATTTGATTCATTTATATTAAAATTCGACTCAATTTATTTTATATTAAATTAAATTTAAATACACCCTTACTTAATTTAACTTGATTCATTTACACCCTTACTGCTAACTAATAAGTAGTAAGCGAATAAAAAATACTGTTTCCCAAGAACATCTCAGTCAAATCTGCCAAAAATTTCAGTCCACCGGTCAATTGCTCAACTTCAAAATCTTCTGCACCGTGAGATAAAACCATTTGTCATCGTATTTGTTCGACCATATTGAGTTCGCCTACTAATCCATAAAAATTAGTTTTTGTGATTCCATCCAAAAGAAGGAAGAAGCTAATATTTATCACTAGCAAACTACGAGCTTTAATAAAACATTGTTATTGTTCGCCTACTAATATTTACATCAACGAGCTAAATATCCATAATTCATATCTGTTGTTTGCCACAAACACAAATGATCAAAACCAAGCTTGTATTCTTAGTAAAATCAAATATCCCCAGCTTGAAAACAATTGACATCCACCTTGCTCAATTAAAGACCCATAAAAGTTGTCTTCTTTACGTGGAGGTAAAACATTTTAATGACGGTCATTATAGAATTAATATAAGCCCAAACCTCACTTAACATCATAATAGAGTCAATCCATCGATCTTAGACGCATTCTCTTTAACATACTACACGTTGCGAAGCCCACGAAAGAGAAGAATGTTGATGTGTTGTGTTGGGTTTCTACAAATCAAATAGGTTGACATTCTCCGTAGCGAGGCCTGTCATTAGCAGTAAGAGTGTAAACGAGCTTAGCCAAGCTAAGTAGGATTGTTTTTGAATTCGGATTGATTTTTTGTGAGTATATTTGAGCTTCTTTGATTGTTTAACGAGCTTTAATGTATTATAAGTTGAGCCGAACTTGTTTAAAATTTATAGTATTTGAACTTGGTTCGTATTTGACTTGCTATATTTTCGAGTCAAGCTTGAGTTGAGCAAATATTTGTGTTTGGCTCATGCTCGATTTATATACAATCAAATTTTTTTTCCCAACACTATATAAGTTCAATGTGACATCAATAATATTAACTAGCTAAGTCGAGTAAAATATTTTTTTCTACTTTGAACACATTAAGCTTGAGTTTCGAGCCAAACTGAGCTGAATACTCCTTAATTCAAACTTTCTTTATTGTTCAACGAATTATATATTTCAAGTCAAAATATTTTTTTGAACATAAAATTATCGAATATGAGTTTAAACTGAATCGAGCTGAATATAAAATGCTTGTGAGCGGGATTAGCTTATTGAAACACCTACGACACTAAGTACAAGAAGCTGATTGTGGATGACATCTCGTGCGAGACATTCACGAAGGGCGTGTTTGGTGCTGGTGCTGCCTTCGTCTTCCTCTCGCCCATCTTTTCCGAGCTTTACTATGTCAGCTACATCAAGGTCAACACGCCGACATCATATGATTGCGGTTACTGATATCAGATCAGGCGCAGTGTCATGCCCTCTCATTGGTTTAGTTTTGTTTGTGCACGATGCCTCGTCATCATGTATTCCAAGAGCTCATCGACCTAATCGTTATGTTGGTTTGTTACTTTTGTAGATTGAAATGTTTGGCGAAAACTGAAATGTAATTTTTGATGTGCAACTCACTCTGTGATGTGATCTATAGATGCTCTACCTGCGTTTACCGAGTTCTTATCTTTCCATGGATTCAACGACCTGCCATACAAAACCATTCGTTAATTCGGTTGTTTGATAAGCCCGGAACAATATTTGTGGATATAGCCCCCCGGACCCCTCGTAAACAAAAGGAAACGCCAGAAATAATCAAGCAGAAGTAAAGATGGGATTCCTCCTTCCATGCTCTTCAACGTTAATTAATGTCGATGGTCAATGTGAAATCTAAATTTGACAACACGAGCTACACGGAGTTAGATCCCTGCATTCCATTAGGAGAACCTGGAGCTCATCTTGCACAATGGAGTTGGCTTCTCTACTCTTTCGATGTAATGACCAATAATCCCAAAATGCCAATAAGAGCATACTGCAATCCCCAAAAAAAATAATATCACAAACCTATAATGGGAGATCTAATTTTTTCATCCATAAAAATGTCATACCTTGATTATCGGCTTTTCAGTCATGATGATAGTCACCCAGCCAACGTATGGTAGAAAACTGTGAAACAGTGGGACTTTTGTCCGTCATTCCAAAACTACAAGACACTCATCCATGTATGTTATGAAGTGTTGTATAAGGTGTGAATTAATACCCTACAGCCCTTCCCATTATGTGGTGCCGCTGAAGCCAAAGCTGGCCATGAGCGTAGAGTAGGCGGTCATCGCCAAGATTATTATCCCCTATAGCAGAAAAGAAAGACAAATGAACAAAAGATAGTCAGCTAACATGTAAATGTCAGCTTTAGTAACCGTATACACTGAAAAAGAAGGGCCACAGCCCATAATTCACAACTACATAAAATGAACTAGAGGTTTTCCAGTTGTCATATTTACCGGTTCCAACTATTGAGAAATTGCGATACATAAAAAAAAAAGAAAAATCAGAAACATATCTATACCCTTAGTAAGGACATCAACCTCTTTTGTATCCTGCCTTTCATGAACCTACAACAAAGGAAACACACAAAGGTTTGGTTCGCTTGGGCATACCATAATGCAAACACTAGGGCAAAATAAAATAAATCATTTGCTAATGTGGCTTTCAGCCTCTCATTATTCTAAGCATGGGATAACCTACAAGATGCACGCTAAATATGTTATCGACCTTGTCGTCAACCCAAAGCTAAAAAAATATGAAATGCAAAAACCTGAAGTCAAAGTAGCAATCAATATGTGAGACAAATAGAGGGAAAGAAAATAGAGTCACCTTTATTACGCGGTGAACAATCGGGATATCACGTCCCTAGAATGCAATAAAACAAAAGAAATGTTACAAGACCTCATGACCATTTATAGTAATATCCAGGAAGATTAAAGGCGTTAAAGTAGGGAGGTAAAAAAAACTTCAAATTAAGCAATTAGAAATAATTCTTCTTCTATTCTTCTTTTCCACTTCAATATATAAGTACAAAACCCTGAGCTAAAGCACCTAATAACAATAGTGTACAGAGCACTTTCTCACTAAAAGCATAAATACAGTTTTCAGTTTCACTCGGTACCATTGAAGGGATAGGATTAGAAAATTACGATGAACTATATATATATTTTTAATGTTTACAAATACCCTGCTACTCGAAGAAGCCTTATAAGTGGGAAACAGAAATTAAAACAACTAATAACGAAAATGAGCTAAAAAATGAACCATACTTACATCTACATTAAATACAACAATCTCTCCAGCTCGAATTGGCTCTTTACTCATGTGTAGAAATAATATGTCACCCTGCAATAACAGTTAGCAAATTTGTCACTTTCGGAAACATACTAACAAAACAGGAGCAAAATCGAACAGTTAACGAACTTAACACCATGATGATGCTCAGCTGATATATATCAGTACCTACTGCACCATAAGCTATAATGTTAAAAGAAGAAAAAGACCATGTCTTTCCTCAATGACATAGCATACACTCCAACAATCAAGTATTCAAGAGTGAACTTCGATCCATCTGCATAAATGGTCCATAAAACTTCCAATATTTGCACTTCAATTTTTACTTTCTTTTGCAAAGTTAAATAAGGAAAGTAGAAGCGATATAAAGCATGCAGCAGCATTAGCATGGCAAATAAGAACACAATTGGTAGTATCAGAAATTCATCTGCAGCACAAGAAATACATAATATTTTAACTACTACACAAGAAACTTACCCTCTTAAAGCCAGGTTCCATGCTACCAGAAAGAACTACCACCACTGGTGACTCACTGCCAGTAACACACATCAACCCCTTCCATATTATTAGTGCAGAAGTCACTATCATCCCTGACGCATGCCAAGGTACTAACTTAATCAGGAGAGAATCCCAAAATATGTTATAAAAACCAAAAAAAAAAAAAAAATCAAAACTGGAAGTTGGAGAGCCGAAAGGAAAACTCAAAGTAGGGGTAGGGGAACAAAAAAAAATACAGAATCAAGGTGCTTAGAAAAAAAATACGCATTACACATGCCGCACAACCCATACAGATCAAACAAAAAGCAAACAATTTTTTCAACCACAGGGATCCATTTCCGGTCAGAAAAGGTTATAATCCCCAAGAAACAGACTAAATCAATCACCTCTCATTCGCAAAAAAAAAAAAAAAAACCACAAAATCAACTCTGGAGACAACGAATACGCCATAAAAGGTCAAGATCTCAAGTGAAAATGCAGGAAGTGAGAACACGAGGCGCTTACAGAAATCCAAACAATTTTATCACACGCCACAGAAAGCTAATAACTGTGTCAACCGCAGCCACCAATTCATGAAAGAGAAGTACGCCCACACACGCCCATTCATGAAACTGCAAACAACTACCTCATCCAACAATACCACAAACGAATGATCCTCAATTACCATCCAACACGCCCAAGAAACAATCGGAATCAACCCCAATTCACAACATTTCCATCAAATCAAAGAACTTAACAAATATGGCATCATATGATGTCCATAAAAAAGGGAAGGAGGTACCGAGGCTGACGGCCTGGGTGAGAAGCTGCCGAAACTGGATGGATCGGATGGAGTCGAGGGTGTTGCCCACCATCCCCATCTCTCCTTATTATTCCTCTTCTCTCGTCCTCTCTTTTGGTTGTCTGCTTTCTTCGTTGGAAGAACGCAGGCTCGGGTCGGGAAGAAGACTATCTGTGACAATGGAGGAAATTTATTTAGGTGCACCGGCTCTTCGTAGGCCACCCATGTTGACTTTCTCTCATTCTTTCCTTGCGGTGCGTACGGACGTAAATAAGTTAAATAATTCAATTTAATTTAAACTCGTATTTATTAATTTTATAATTAAAAAAATATTTGGATTAAAATAGATAGCTCATTCGATAATGATTAAAGCTTGAGCTAAAAGATGGTTTGGCTCAAAACTCAAACTCAAAAAAATACTCGACTCGATTTGACTCATTAATATTATAAAAATCACATTAAATTTATACAGCGTTAAAAAAATTGTTTGATTATATATAATTCGAGCACAAGCTAAACACAAATGTTTACTCGTCTCAAATTTGACTCGAAAGTATAGTGAGTCAAACACAAATTAAGTACAAACATTATAAATTTTAAAGGAGCTTTGCTCCACCCATAATACATAAAAATTTATTAAACACTCAAACATGCTCCCTAAAAATCAAATTAAATTTAAAAATATTTCTATTTAATTCAACTCATTTACACCCTTAGCCTTGCCTTGTCTTTTTATTAATTAATTAAAGCTCAATTCCACGGGCCCACACACTCTAAGGGACCAAGCCCGTCCAGTCCATTTTTTTAACATAAAACTTTTACAAAATTCGATTTTGTGAAAATTTAGGTATTTTAATTGGCATTTAATAAATTATTAATGATAAAATATTTTTTAAATATTTAATAAATTATTTTATTTATAATTTTAAAATATAGCTCAATTTAATTTGACCAAATTAAACCAAATATATCATATATTAGTTTTAAAAAATAGTACAAGTATTGATAAAATATTTAAAAAAATGATCCAACCTCTTCTTTTTTCCTTTCCCCATCATTTATCCCGGGCATAAAGTGTATTTCATATTGTCCAATTTTAGCATTTTTACGTATTGTCTTCCATTTTAATCGGGTTTAAAGTTTATATCATTTAACTCGTACTCACTTATTTAATTTAGAATTTTTATAAACTTTGTTTTTTTTCCTAAAATCACAATATTTTAATTGGAATTCAATTAAATATTGACAATAATTTAGATGTCTAATTCATTTAATATTTAAAATCCAATTGAACCCAAATCAACCCAATTAAACCAAATATACACACGTACAAACTATAAATTTGGTTATTTAAAATTTTAGTGGGAGACATTGCTCTTGCTATGTTATTCCACAAGATCAAATACTATATTTTATTATATTTACAATTAATTGATAAAAATCTAAAAATTTATGTAAAATAGGTGATAATATAAAGGAAAAGTGGTTCATAACTTATAAGAGTCGATATGAATATATTAGGTTCATCCAAGCAGAATTCAATCACAAAAGAAATAATCCCGAACCTCAAAGATTCACAAGAAGACTTCAAATTATGTCTCATGTCAATTGTTTAAATGACAGGCCTTTGTTTATAAAATATTGACTCCAAATTCAATAGTTGTATAAAGCCAACTTTTTACTTAAAAAAGTAACTTTATACTTATACTTAACAGAGTAACTCTATACTTGATGGAGTTATTCTATAACAATGTAACTCAGTATATAGAGTCACTCCATACAATTTTTGGACTCCCGAATTTTTTGGTTCAGAAGACCTTACAATCCGTGCTCTTACAGCCACACTCCACGGACTCCCAATAACCCAAACACTTGTACTCAAACCTAGATAAAAAATGTAAAAGATAGCTTGCATTGTCCCTTTCCTCACAGCGAACTAATTAACTGCAGTGGTTTCCAGAAAATAATAAAAATAAAAATAATTATAATTGAAAAGCAAAGGAAGAAGCCTCCCTTTCCTTACAGCTCCGGCCAAAGAAGTCTAAACCTCGATTCATTTGCTCTTGATAGAATTTCTATGACATGGGCGGGGAGACCTTTGCTAACTCCAACATTTTGCAGCAGAAAACATGTTTTCACCTGCTTTTTCGTACTTGTTTATACCATCCATCCCCTTGTTTAGTGAACAAACATATCCCACGCAGAGCAATTCTTCTTGATATCCATAAGCTGTATGTGACGCTCATGGACAACCATAAAATGACCCAAAAACATTCATCCATGATCAACAAACTATTAACAGCTCTATGTCGGCTGTCAGCCTATCTATTCATACAATGACGGTTTCCACTTTGCTGCTGTAGCTTCCTTTTTATCTCATGCATTCATCTTCCGTGGCAGGTAGAGTACTAATTGTTAATCTGTTTGTTTGTAAGTTGTCCAAGAGGACTATGAAAGTCTTCTCTGTTGTGTCTGCAGTCAAAGAACATATATAGCATCATGTCAATCATTTCCAATCATTTCAATATCTTTTGTTGGTCGATCAAGAATTAAGAACTTGAGTATATATATTGTCATTTGCAGAGACATTTGTCTCCAATATAAGGAGGCGCATAGGGCAATAATTAAGGCCGATATAATCTGAATCAATGACAGACAGTCTATTTTCTTAATCTTTTACGTGGTTTAGATACACAAATAACTAATTCAGTTTAATTTACTTCAGTTTAGTTAACATGATGTTTTGTGTTACATGCAAAATACAGTAGCAAGCAAAGACAGACATACACTTTCATTCATTAATCTAACAAACATAGCATAATTTGGCAGAAAATGAAATGCAATGTCAAGAGACTTACCTACGTAAGCACAGCCAAGAAGCTGAAAAAAGTAATCAGATCAAAACTACCACAGCTGCAGTAGAATACTTTGAAGCAGTTACAAATCACCAGTAGCTTCCTTCAAAGAGTCAGCTAAGCAGTCTGCAATACTAGTATGGTTTTGGAACTTCATTGCTTCCTCAACTTTAGCACCTTTCAAACGAACAGATTTTGGAAGCCACGCCTTCTCCAAATCTGCACAGTCTACTGCATATTGTGTTGGGGACCTAACAACAGGTTTCATATGTCGCCAAGGATCAACTACCATGGTGTCCATGTAATACAGTTTTGCCTTCTCTTCAACTGATGCTGAAGAACGAGATGTACGCCCTTTTCCCTTGTCCAAGCCTGAACCCCCTCTAGGCTTGTTATCATGATTAGTATGCTCCCTGATTTTATCCAATCCAAAATCAGGGCCAAGGGTATGATCATGAAACTTTTGCTTTTCTCTGCTGTCCAAATCTAGATTTTGACCAGGAACGTCAGTATGAGACTCATGCTCTTCTCGACTATCAAAACCAACACTTTGAGTCGGGGTATTATCACCAGGCTTAACTCCTGTGCATTCAACCCCTAAATGATGACTTCCAGCATGATAATCACCCATACTTCTTTTTCCCACATCCAAAGGCCTAGCTACACTTCCTCTGCCATGAACTAAGCCATAGTCACTCCCCCTACCATAGTATGGTGAGTAGCTGCTCCTACCATCAGCAGGTCTCGGACCACCTATTCCATGATGAAAATTGGGGAAATTTCCCTGCTGACAAACAAGGTTTGGCGGTCTTAAAACTAAGGGAAAGCCCCATTGATTGCCACTTGGATTCCATGCATTCTGACCAGGGAAAGGAATGTTTGACATTGGAATCGGGCTACCCAAAAGACTTCTCCCTGCATTCAGTGTCCCAGCAGAATACAAATTTCCATTGACTGGTCTTTGTTCCTGTGAAGGATGCACCTGATTCAGACAATTAAGGTGAGGAGAAGAATCGAAACCATATCCTTGTTGATTCCCATATGGATTCCAAGCAGTATGACCAGGAATAGATATGCCTGAAGGTGGTGGAAATGAAATAGGCATGGGATTTCTCCAAGAATCAAGCGTACCGGCTGAAGGTAAGTTTCCTCCACACGGTCTTTCCCCTGGGGAATATTGCATTTGCATCTGACCGGGTCTAGAAGAGCTTAAGTTCATTTTCCCTGCTGCTACAAAAAAGATTGACGTATAAAAAAATAATTACAAACAAACTCACTTCAACTATATATTATGGGCATAAATATTAGCTCAACACCCTGCAGCAGTAAAATAAGCTGTATATAAAATAAGAACAAAATAAGCCGTCAAAAATATTCTTCTTCTTCTTCTCCTCCTTCCACCTTATTTTGAGCTGGGGGTCAGAGACATGAATCCTATTATGCCATTCCACACGATCATACACCATATCCACGATAAAACCATAAAGGTATAAATCACAGACAGCCTCCATAAAAATATTAGTCCGAGAAATTATAAAAAAGGACATAGCATTCATCATTCTACACATATTTTCCAATAAAGACCAGAAGGAATAGTTTAGTCAATGATGACTACCAAGTCAAAAATCAAATCATCAACGCACAAGAGGAAAATCAATAAAAGAGCTGATTAAGGCAAGCTAAATAATAGTTGAAGGTGCTAATCTATTACCTTGGTTCATAACATTCCTTCTTTTGTTAGCAGAAAAGGCTGACAGAGGATCAGTGTAATAATCAAAACGTGGAGCATGAGATGGATCCTTCACTGCAGTTGAGGTTGCCAAAGTGTCTGTGAAAGGGTTGGATAGAGAAGCAGGTGGAAAAAGAGCTGGACTATTGAGCTGCTCAGCCTGCTCAGCCTCCTTGCGCATAGCTATCAGCCTCTCCCTCCTCTTTGCAGCTTCATCCATATTAGTGTAAACTGTGAAAAAGGTAGAAGAAAATTAAGGTCTGTTTAGTTGGCATGAAAATAGTGTAAATGAAAAAAAAGTTCATATGAAAAGAAAATGCAATGAGATGAAATGACAATAAAATTTTATAAATTTCCCTCACATGTTCGGATAATAGGAAAAGAGGATGAAAATTCTTTCCCATGTGCACGTGCCTTCCAAAATTTCCTCCAATTTTTTGTCTTTTGTAAAAAAATGATGTTTTGTAAAATTTTTACATAAACTTACTTTGACTGAAATTGAAAATAATAATAATAAATCTTTGTGATAATTAACCATAATAATAATAATAATAATAATAATAATAATAATAATTCACCATTTTAAACGTATTTTCTCAGTTAAAATAAAATAGTTATTATTTCTATATGAAAATATTAATTAATCAATCATTAATATGATTACTTTGAGTGCGTTTGCTTTGTATTTTAGTATTATTTATTTATACTTTGCCAAAATGCAAGTATCCTCCTCAAAAGTTACATTCCGTCATTAATTTGAGAGTGTGATCATAGACTAATAAAATCGTTGACCTGTGTCATAAACAACACAAATAGTGACCGCTCTGATTCTCTCAAGCCATGTTCAGAACGTAGCGTTGCAGTTTACACATACCATGTTAGCCCCCAAAGATTCAAAGCACAACAAGTAATGATCACTCCGATTCTCTCAAGCCATATTCAGAACGTGGTGTTGCAGTTTACACATACCATGTTAGCCCCCAAAGATTCAAAGCACAACAAGTAATCTCATAATCCAATGGGCAGCTCTTGAAAAAACACCGACACGTCAATTAATGGAACGAAGTCTCTCTCAGGAATACCATCGAACAGTTTGCATGCAATTGAACAACACGGGGCTCAGATTCGCCTTCAATCAGACATCAGTGGGAATGGTTACATCCCTGCGAAGGCTGCAGCGGTTGCCCCCACAGAGGAGGCCATTCCGAGCTGCCTTGCCAGGTAAAACGCCGAGACCAACCCCCACAC
>JAVDBV010051523.1:0-12401 GCA_032619315.1 Piper longum
GCGAACGGGCAGAGGGAGGATAAGGGGGGGCATTTTAGTAGCTTTGACACGTGCCAACACAGCCGGTACGATGACCCGAGTAAAACCTTTCCTTGTTTTATTGATATGGTTTTCCACACAGTATCAACAATTTTTGTATATTACTTTCTAATAAAAACATGGGGCAAACACAGATACCGATTGAGTAGTTTGTACCATAATTTTAAAAATTGTACCGATACCAGATTCTAGAGTATTACTTGTCATTACTAGTCCAACTGAATCAATCGGATTTAATATATTGTTTTATATTTAATAATATATATGTCTATGTTTATATTGGTAAAAAATCTAAAAGAGTATATTTGTCACACAAAATTGATAAGAACTTCAAACTTAAAAAAGTCTTTTCTTTGACTTAATATTAATTTATTTTAACAAATTATTATTCGATATTTTTAAAAGATCTTTTACAATGGATTTTATTAAAGGTCTTCCTTAGCACTATTAATTGACTCGAAACTCAGGTATTTAAATACTCAAACTCGAACTCGAATCTTACGAATCGAGTTTGAACTGATTTTGAACTCGAATCAACCTCAAATACACAAAAAAAAATGGTCGACTTGATTTCAAATATTTCAAAACCGGTTCAATCTCGAACCGAGTTCAAACGAACTTCAAACTATTTAAGTCAAATAGGAGCACAAATTAAACTTAATTTACTCACCTGTTTAGCAACCCTAGTCCTCCTCAACAATGTGGTGATGATCCACCGATAAACTACGGAAGATGTGATATTAATAGTCATCAATCAACTAACTAAACATACATATTTTACACCTTTAAACCATCCACATACAAGTCAAACAATGGCTAAACTACTATTTCATAAGATTTTTCACCTTCATGGTATATACCTACATCTATTGTGTGATAGAGATCAAGCATTCAGACATAAAGAACATCTAATTTTAGTTCTTCATTCCACCCCCCACCCACAGAACTCTTCTAAAACAATACCTGCCATGTTTTACAAATAAGACGGAAGGATGCAAATATCCAAGGTTGAATTCTGCGAGTTTTCAATTAAGTATCAAGTTGCCACCATTTCAAGCTCCATACGACATTCAACTCAACTCACCCGCCTGGAACCTTGCGTAAAACTATTTGTAGGGATTTATAATGAATTGCAGTAATTAATCTCATTTGGAAGACAAATGATTTGTAAAGTTGGCAGTGAATAAGAGGTGTTCGGTCGCGACACATCATTGTCCCACGTCTCTATATAAAATGGGTGGTGCTCTGGACATCTTCCATCCGCCTTTCTTCATAGGAAGCTGAAATGAGTTGAAGTATAATAAGCTTCACTTCTTATTTTGTTAACAGGATTAGAGAACATATCAAACATATTTGTTTATAAATGTTAACATATAAATAGTGTTTACGCTCAGTTGGTCGTGGCATCAATGGAACATGAGGTCCGACCTTTTCATGAACACCAGATTCAATTCCACCTACAATGAAACAAAAGAAAATCAAATGTGTAAAAAACGAAATTGATACACCAATGCTAATAATCTACACACCTTTACTTGTGTTTCCCTAAGCATCACGAAAAATAGCAACTTCAACTATGTGCGTTCGGAATTCGCTTTTTAAGTGATCACAAGGGGCTTGCTTTGCATCTGATAAATCAAGTAATCAATAGAAAGCCTATTAGGGACAAAGCAATAGGAATGGGGCAAGGAAGAGGGGTGATGGTGGAAATGATGAATGAATACAATGAATCCAAGAAAGTTAAAAAAAAAAAAATTTACCAAAAATAACACACATACTCTCAGGTATAGGCCTAATGAATTCCACAAGGGAATTTCAAACCTCAGATGAGAATTCTCTAAGAAACCATAGAGACTTACTGAAAATAAGGGATAAACTTTGGAGATTAAGGGGTTTAATAATTCATGAAGAATTTCATAGGGTTCAAGGAATTAAAACAACAGTCTCACCAAAGTTGCAGATGTTGAATCACAGCATACTTTTTTTCAGCATTTTACACTATCTAGAAATGTAGGGAACATGGATATTAATCTATCAATTCATATGAGAAGAATTGGCAAAATTTTGATGGTCACACCAACGCTCTATCATCAAACTGGCAATGCACAACGCTATTATTATATATAGGCTAAAAAAGCTCATTAGAAATGATGGAAATTACAAAATATCTTCCCTAAAATTACGCAAGTTACAAAAAAATAACATAAAACTAACAAATATATAAAATAGTCGTAAAATAACCGTAGTATTGGTGTATCCCATTTCATGACACATTCTTTACCAGAAAATAACTTACAACACCCACTTGCAAGCTCATTCCCCAGTTAAAAGATGCTCAGATAATTTATAGAACTAATGGAAGCATATGAAATCGAGAGCATATGTTCGACATGGCTCACCAGAGGAGCATATGAAATCGAGAGCATATGTTCAACATGGCTCACCAGAGGAGCATATGAAATTGAGACTTTCAAACTGAAAAGAATGAAGAACTAATGGAAGCTCAGGTGCCATGGCATACTGTGGCTTTTAGGTGGTGCTCATGGTATCTAGCAATATATCAATTATCTGCAAGCCATCAGCCAGTAAGAATAATCATGCAATTATAACTAAGATGACAATTTGTGTTCATCATGTTGACGTTGAGAGCTTGGACAAAAAAGTTAAAGAGTTAAAGCTTCACTAGGTTAATTTATCTCGATTCTTAAGTAATATGGACAACATAAGGTTAGCTGATTTAGTTCAGGTTAGTCTAACCATGTATTTGCATTCTCACTCAAAGAGAAATATCTTCAACCTAGCCATGCTAGCAAAGTAGCTTAGGCTTGTCCTCGTTCTGTAAGCAAATATATGGGTTCCCTGTTGGCACCACCTGAGCCATGGTAGGATGTAAGGAGACTTGCAAAATTAGGGGTTCAAACCTCATCATCATCATAACACTACGAGCCCCTCATGTTCACCCCACATCCCAACCCTATTCCAAGAAGTATTTCACAACTCTTAGTTAAGATATTTTAAGCCCGAAAGGTCCAGTCATCATGTATAAACAATAGCCATATTTGCATGCAGCAGACAATGCAATGCCCCAAGTGCGGGTCACCAATAAAACCCCAAACACAAATTGCAATGTAAACATAAAGGCACTAAAAAGCATTGTCAACATGTACCTATATGAACTTATAGGCCTTGAATAATGAGAAAAAGTAAAAACGAACACATATAAAGAAAGTCCATTATTATATTGGACAAAAAATTATGTAACTATAGGTTTAGCATACTCACACTAGGAGTTTTAACACCTTGACCAATCATATAGAAGCACAGCAACCATGCACCGCACTCGATGCCATGCAAAAGCACTACCATTGATTGTTATAGCCCACAATTCATTTCCATCCAGCCTAGATGGACGCCAACAAGTGAGTTGCATTGCATTTAAAACATACATTGTTTTTTAATTCTATACCCAGCTGAGAATTGTACTTATTTTGAACTGTTATTGAAGATCAAATATCGTGCTTACTTTTCATCACAATCACAACACAAAATATCAAAATGATTGATCCTGTGGCTGTAGTTAAGAATGTTAACAGCATCCATCATGCAGAAATATCTGAAAACATGTTTGCCAATAAAATTTTTTCCAGCCAACTCCATTGCCTGAAACAATGCAACATATTGTAGCCTACTGACAGTAAATCATTGAAGGATACTTTTTACAAAATACCAAGATTAATGTGATCACCTCTATACTCAACTTATCCTTTCAGAAAAAGTACTTGTATTCTCGGCTCAAGCAAGAAAAGCTGATTTTGATAAGACCAATAAATAAAAAGCCCCCATTATATGGTGCCTAAACTTAAGATTTTCCGGTCGACCATAAGATTCTTGTACATCATCTGTTAACATAAATTTTTTTTAAAAGAAACTAGAAATATAAATGCAGTCTAGTTTTCACACTTAAGCCATTACATAAAATACCCTAGTTCTTTATTATATATGGAAATTTATAACTACAAACAGTAAAGTTGGTTTGTCCACTTCACAAACAAAACAATTAGAGCTTTTCATAAATAAACACTTCTCGACTCAGGAAAAGTTAATAAGTGCACACTCATCTGACACAAAAAGTAACATCCTTGTGCCTTTATGGCAATAAATAACCCATTGTGAGCAATAAATTCCCTTGCTTTGTTGATAAATGGTAGAAAGAACCTCGTGAGCAAACAGCCTCATGTACAATAAGTTCAACTATTAAAAACCACCACCAGAAACACAAAAAGGATACTTTTCTATGTATATAATCATTCATTAAACATCATAGAACAAGTGCACACAGGTATTTATGACGAAAAATTGCAGACAAATGGGTGGATTTTCTAAATAAAAATTTGGTATGAGGTATTCAACAACCACATAACTGATAGACAAAAGACCATGTAACCCAAGTTGTTGGCATATAACGCCAGTATCACACTCACACCTTCAAGTCAAACAATAAATTTCTAAAAATTAACAACCCAAGCACACTTTTAATTAGGTATAATTTGAAGTGGAAGACATACCTATTGCAGTGAAAATTGCTAACTACAATGTGCAACACATGAAGTACCATACATAATGACATGCAAATCACCTTGTATGAAAATTTTCAGGGGCAGGAGACCAGCCAATTATTCAGATATCTCTTGGAAGGACATTGTTAAGCAGTCTCACATAGTCGATTTCCATTTCTGCAAAAAATAAAACAGCACATAAGAGCTTAACCAATCTTTTTTACAGGTAAGAACCAACTTGCATCAAGAAAATGTTATCAGTATATTTTTTGTATCACATTGCAGTTTAATTACCCTGCGTTACATCTACAGACACATTTTCAAGACATCTTGTTAAATCAACCCAGCATTTGTATCAAAGTGTGGTTAAATCAGCAACCACTAGGATTACCCTATTGGTTAAGGACACTCTCTCTTTCTGAGAAAAGTGAGTTTTCCTTTTCAACAAGAATTTCTCAAAAATTCCTCCAGACTTCTTCCAGAATGGGTAAAATTGATTTTGCCCATGTTTTCATTCCGCCAGTCTACTTAAATAGTAATTCCAATGAAATTCCACCAGAATTTGGTAAAATTGCAAACCTTGCACTCAATGTTTTTCGCTTTCCACAATAATTTCTCAAAAAACCATCTACAAAATGGGCAAAATTAATTTTGCACCTATTTTTGTTCCGTCAATCTACCAAAATAGTAATTTCGATTAAACTCTACTAAAATTTCGAAAAATTGCAAACCATGCAACCAAGTTTAATATTGCTTGAGTGCATGGCTAATAGCATGTTGCAATTTCTTGCTAATACCCTACACAAATCTGGACCATTCAATGTGTTCCATGGACTATTGCAAGACTTTTCAACCTTGACAGCAAGGCCGATCCAAGGCTGATGGAATATTAGGTGTTCATAAATAGACCATTAGGAGGTGGGTTAAGGATATTTAAGCCTATTAGGGTATTGGGAAATAAGTTGTATAACTAGTAGGCTCAGTAGGTTTTCTTACAAATAAATAATTGTTGAACCTTGTTTTGATACAACAACATTAAAAGCACTCTTAAGTAATTCATAGGAGACATTGTACACTTAAAAAGATCAAAATCATGAAGACTTACAGGTTGGAGAAGAGATCTATGAATTTTGGTCACAACTTCGACAGCCGAAAGACCAGTAGTTTAGCCGTAAGGCATGCAAATGAAAGTTTTGCAGGCACTTCGGCAAAGTGTGTGGCAGCGGAAAGTTATAGTAAAACTCTAGGGCTGACGTGGAAAGCTTCATCAAGATTTTGCCAACCGAACTCACATGGAAGAATGAATAATGTATGTTTAAGGGAGACTTTGACAGAACTTCGATAGCCGAAACCTACATCGGCAAGAAAAAGTTTGTGAAATATGGAGAGAAGCATAAGTGAAAGTTCAATAGAGTCATCAGTAACCAAAAGATAACTAAACTTTCCAACTAGAGCAATTACAAATGTTATGGCACGATCAGCTGGTCGTTCAGCAGCCGGTCGTTTAAAAAATTGTCAAAACTAATCATTGAAAAATACAACCTTTGGGGATTCAAAACCTAATGGTTACTATTTTAGAAAAGGACCACCAAGGCCATAAATAGGGCCTTGGGGAGTGTGTTTGGGTCACCAATGATGTTATTGAACCCCTAGAACTCTCTTAGACCTCTTGGATGCTCAATGTTTGTGAATCCTTCTTGTAATCTTAGTGCTTTAATTATGTAAAATCCCAAGAGAGGGATTAGTGAGACAAGGCTCAAGTGTTTGAAGTCAATATATAAACTTCAAAGGTGTTAAAAGTATGTGTGAACACTTTTCCTAGGGGTGCTACTTGGAAGACTCCTTTGGCTCAAGGTGTAGGCTTGGTAAAGTAGGGATTAGCTTCATGTGGTGGTGCTCTTAGGGTATTAGGAGCTAGTAACAAAACTCCTTAGTACTTAGTGGGTGCTAGAGAAGGAAGGCTTGTTTGTTGCAAGATTTTTGGCACTTGGTGCTTGTGAAGGAGATGTAAGTGTCCAAGTTGGTTGTCATAGTAAAGCTAAAAAGACATGCCCAACCCAAAGGCTTGGTGGGCTAAAATAGAGGAGTAGGAGTTCCAAACCTTCTAAAAAACCCCGTGTCTCCTCTCTTTTGTTGTGCTTCACTTGGTTCTCTTCGGCTTCATTGCATTAGAAAATTAAGTGAACAAGGTCAAAGTCAATTAGAAACTTGTATAGTTTGATTAATTCACTAAAACAAGTATCTTTGTAAGTTTAAACTTATGTTTTTCTTGTTTCACTCACTTTTTACTTGATTGCCTTGATCATCATCTAATTGTGCCTATTGTGTTAATCTTTAATTGTGTTTAAATCGTTTTCTCTTTATGTCCATTTTTTGTGATCTTATAAGGAGAACTAACAAGTTGATTTGTGATCTTCGTTAGTTCTCACCCGCATAGCCCTTCAATAATATGGTATAAAATTTGCCCTTCAATAATATGGTATAAAATTTGGCAATCAAAGAATGAAATTTTTGGTGGTTGAACCAATAATATGGTGTAATATTTGACAATCAAAGAGTTTCAAGTTCAATTTTGGTGGTTGTACCAAAAATTATTCATGGTCATACACCCACGTGTTTGGCATCCATGATTATTTTTTGGACATAGTGCTGTTGATTATAGGACCCGAAGATATACCTTGTCATACGACTATAAATTTGGACTCAAGAAAATTAGAGTTTTATTTTGCCTTAATTTTATCAAAGAGGAACCAACCCCTCAAAGAGTGGAACCTCAAATTAAAATTTTCAATCCTAATTTAGCCCCAAATTGAGCCTTGCAACCTCGGTTTAGTCCCCAACTTATCCTACATTACACAATTCTATCATCCTAAATCCCCAATTTGTCCAAAATTCCCCAATGTCCACTTAGATCATTTAATAAGTTATCTAACAGGATAAGATCAAATAACTCAAATTTCACATTCATATCCTCATTTTCAAAGAAAGGAAAAGCTTCTCTCTTTGTTTTCACAATGTTACCCACCTTCTTCATGGGTACTTATCTTCTTTTCAATATTAAAAAACTGCAAAATTTCTTCAAACCTTTTGAGTTTGAATCATGATGATAACTATCAATTTGTTCTTGGAATATGCAAAAATATAGTCATCCGTTATTTTTGTTTTTTCAACTAACCCAAGCAGCACTTCTTGCATAGTGTTAAGCAACGTATGAAATTAGTAATAATGCCTCAAACCTACATACTTCATAGAATAAAAATATAATCAGGTCCCGAAAATTGTTTGCGCATGACAGAGCCAATACAATGACAATACATATTCAAGAAAGTAAATATGGAATGACCAAAATAATTTAATATCACAGAGCATTTGAAGCATAGTTCATCAAGTATTACCAGAAGAAAATAATTACCATTTGTCACCGCGTCATGAACTTCTGAATCCGACTTTCCCCCAATAACTTTCCAATTTGATCGTAGAAATAAGGATATTACCTGCCAACACAAAGTGAATGAACATTCCTAAGTTTACTTTTCAAGGTTCGCAAGCCAGTCGAACAAGTATGTGCAGAAAATTTTGTAGAAAATATAGTCAACATAATCGTCAGGGATTGATCAATTTATCATTAGCATTTCCAGCATTCCATACCTGCCCAATTGAAGACACACCTTTGTCCGTTCGTCCACACCTAGTGTAGCATAACTCCCCATTGCAACAAGCCAAAAGTCTGGATCTTTTGAAGGCGTTGAATAATTCAGACTGCAAAGGATGACAACAAATCAAAAAAATTGAGATCAAGTAAATAGCCCAGCATCACTCACATTTCAAAACACTACAAATCATAAGCACCTAAACCATAAAGTTTAAAAATTTCACACACCAATATTAAGAACAAATGCAAATAACATGCAATTGGGGTATGGATGAAATGAATAGGAGGAATACCTAGCAACGACGAAGAGGGGGAGAAAAAGACGGCGGCTGCCGAGTCGGGGGCGGCGAACTGCCACCGAGGGCAGGAGAGGAAGAGAGATGGGGAAAGAGGTAGGGAAGAGACGGAGAGGAAGGAGAGAGGGGGAAGGGTCGGAGCTGTTGCCCGGACCGGAGAGGAGGAGGGGGTGGGGCGGGCGGGGTAAGATAAATCTTTGTCATGCCCCTTGTACCCCTTCCTGGATTTTGTTTTTTTAGTAAAAAACTATCATTATATAATATTTGTGTTTGTCTAATTCACATCCACTAATCTAAATTGGCCGATTTATTATCTTTTTTTAACTTCTATGTGCCTAAATTATTTTAGTTTGACGAGAGTAATCGAGGTTTTAATTCATTTAGTTTAAAATTTTAATAATACCCCCAATTTTTTTGAGCGTTGCATCTTCGTTTTTCCCAATACAACCAATCCCGCCGAAGAGTATAGACGTGTTCAACTTCTCCAATTCGGCCAAGGTGTGTTCTCGTTCTCAATTCTTTGTTATGCCCTCGTACCCTCACCCGCTTTTTTTTTTTATAAAAAAACTAATGAATATATGTTTGTCTAATTCATTCATATAGAATTGGATGATTCTGATTCACCATCTAAATCAGGAAAATTTAAAGTAAATCGGTCAATTCACATTCGATTTTTTTAATTATAAATATTTGTCTTATTTTTTTAATCAACAAGGGAGCCGATCCAATTTAAATCAGCTGATTTCAATTTTAATCAACCAATTTATTAGGGGCATAAATGAGTTGAGCCGAGCCAAGCCGGGTAAAGATGTTTCTGAATTCGGCTTGATTTTTTACAAGCATGTTTGAGCATGTTTGAATGTTTGGTGAGCTTTGATGTATTATAAGTCGAGTTGAATTAGTCCAAAATTCATAATATTTGGGTTTGGCTCGTGTTTAGCTCGCTATATTTTTTACCCGAGTAAATGTTTGTGTTTGACTTGTACTCGACTTATATATAATTAAAATTTTCTTTCCAACACTAGATAAGTTTAATGTGACCTAAAGAGTATTAACGAGCCGAATTGAGCTGAATATTTTTTTCAAGTTTGAACACATCGAATTTGAGTTTCGAGTCAAGCCAAGCCAAACAATTTTTAGCTCAAGATCTATTCATTGTTTAACAGGTTATCTATTTCAAGACGAGTATTTTTTTTAGCATAAAATTAACGAGCACGAGTTTAAGCCTGATTGAGCCGAACATAAAATACTTGCGAGCAGGTTTTGATTGTTTACATCCCTACAATTTATGCAACTATGTCGGTAATTATCAGATCGGTTCAGTTTTTAAAACTATAGTTTGTACTCTCCCTCCACTTATCCAAAAAAAAAAATTGCAATAACAATGGATATCCCACGTTAGCTCGCCCCCTTCCCAAGCACACGTACCAATCCACAAAAGTGGAATTGGTGTATCAATTGGTACAGGTAATTTGCTGTAACGACTTCCTTAATATCTCAAATCATCAATAAGGAGCTGACGATAAATTTATAGTAAATAATGTTCAGATTTATTATTTACTATTCAATGGTAGCTTATGCGGATTTTACTATTATGTGCTGGTCGTTTGCCCGCGATGTGCAGTTTTCTCTGATCTTCAGCTATTTGTTGTTTTGTGGTTGATTATTCTCGTGGCTTAGAATATAATATACTTTAATTAAATGTTTTTTTATAATATTTATTTGTAAAACTTGATCTGTCTTATAACATATATTTACTCTGATACAGTATTAATTTGTTATTTATTTATTAGATGATATTTATTAATTTGTTAATTTTAAAAATCTACTTATTGAAGAATTAATTTATTCTAGGGTCTAATCGTAAATGATTTAGATTGTAAACTTCTAGGTGTAATAATAAAAGGGTAAATTCATAATTTAATTTAATTATATGAACAAGAAATAAAAGATAATATTATAAATTATTTAGAGGTCGCGCAAGAAAGTAATACTTTTATAAATACTAAATAAAATGTAGTATTATAAAATAGGTGTAGAGCATGTGACATCATGTTAAAAATCTTTAGTTTTTATATATTATTATTATTGATGGTAGGTTATAGATTTTCTTACATAATATCTTAAATTTGAGTTTTGAGTTTGGTTTGGATAAATTATTGCTTTTTTAAAATAAAAATAAAACGGAACCAAGTAGGATTTTAAACAATTTTTTGATACCAAATGTTATTTTTAATTATTGAAAATAATAGATACCTGTTTCCACTGTTCACAACCAATTTGGGCAAGGGCAACTAGCCCTTGGTCGGATTTGGCCAAATTTGTGGCAATGACCAAATTTGCTTAAATTTTTTTCTTTCAAATTAATTAAATCATAGACCAATCCAACCTAAAATACAAGGTGTTTAAGGTATCAAAGAAAAAATATTATTAAATCGTAAAATTTGTATAAGCTTCCATTGAATCATGAAAGTACATCTTAACCACTATTTATGTTGGGTTTATCCTACATCTGTAGATGATGTTCATAACTTATATATAGGATAATATGAAAACCTTATTTCTTGACCTAGCTTTTAGATTAAGAGAAGCTCGTGACACTTGTTGCAAGCCGTTTTAGGAACCTATTAGGTTCTAACAATGGTATTAGAGTCATGCTAGATTTGATGTTGACCTACACCGATTGTGAAAGTCTCCTTTATGAGTTCTGTTTAATGACTTAAAGGGAGCTTGTTAAAATTTGGTGTTGGCCTACGCCGGCAAGTTCTTTTTGGGGCCCCATTGGGGCCTAACAATTTAATCATAAATTTTTCAACCAAGGAAATCTTTTCTTACTTGAGAGTTTAAAAATTATTATCTCTTACCACTATAAATTATAAAAATATTCATTTAACTAATTTGGCAATTAACAAAATGGGGAGTTGATAGTTTTTTAGCTCCCAAACTTGAAAATCCCACCAATTTGGACGTGTACTCGTCAAATACCACCACAAATCATCCTAGTATATTGAACTCGTAATCTTTCGTTCAATTTTTATTTTCAATGCACCAAGCCCAGCTAAACAAAAAAAATACACAATTATGTTACATTATGCACAATTATGTTATAATATTTAAAAAAATATGAATAGCATGAAGAAGAGATAATTATATTAATAATTTGTTGTATCTATAGGTGTGTAACTATATATCTTGATAGCGTTTCCTTAATTACCGTGCAATCATCTTCCGGGTTTACATGTCATTACCTCCGTTGTCCACATTATCATTCCATTATATTATCCTTATTATATTAAATTAAACAAATTTATCGATAGGATGAAATAAGTTAAAAAGAAAGAGTTTTTTAACAGAAAATGAAAGATTTATCAAATAGTGGGAAAATTAAGTCTAATTAATAGAAAATGAGAGAAAAATAAAATTATTTAAGTTACTATCACTTGAAAACATAAAATAAAAACTTTAAACGGGACCGGTCGCCCTTACTCCAATGGCCAAGCCTAGCCCGGGGCAGCCGACGACCTTACAAATTTTAATTTTAATTTTTAGGGTTAATTTTTGTATTTTATTTACAATTTCCCTTTTATGGTAATTGCTTTGATTTTTTCACCCCAGGTAATATAAAAAAAAGAGAGCTGCTTCTCTCAGCTAGGGGAAAATTTAACTCTAATCTAAGTTGTCCATATGATCGGACGGCCCGGATTTGATGAAAACAAAAAACAAAAAAAAAAACATACTCTCCCACACCCCCCCCCCTACCCCCACCCCCACCTTGTTGCCCCCTCCGTCCAGTCGTTGTCGCCGCCGCCCCTGCCCCCGGGCGCCCCCCACCTGTCGCCACTCCGTTCGTCACCCCGC
>JAVDBV010051524.1:0-18316 GCA_032619315.1 Piper longum
TATATATATATATATATATAATATCTGTTGTTGAAAAGGAGATCCTTATTGTACTTTTAGGGGAGACTGTCCATTTTTATTTTAAAATTCTAGTTTTTTTTAAACTTTAACTAGTTTATTTTGTTTTCAATATGAATTACATATCATATAATGTATCTAGAGCAATGTTAAAACCTAAACATTTCTATGCAAAGGGTAAATCTAGGTTGGCTTGATTGAATTAAGTAAATTAGCAAATAGTTTGATCACCGATAGCATTTTTTATTCAATTTGTGAGTGAATCGAATTAGGGTGTTAAAAAAAGAGACTTTAATTGAATGAAGAGATAAATTATAATAGTTTGTTTTTATTTTTATTGTATTTTGATTAGTTAAACCTCATACTTTTCATCGTAGCATAATTTTGTATTAAAAAATTTTAAAAATAAATTGAATTTAGTTATTAAAAATTTGTACTTACTAAAATTAGAATTACATTTAATATTTCTATACAAGTATTTTTTTTTGTTAAAATTAAATAAATATTCATGATTTTTATTTCAAAATAATATGGTAATAATTTTACAATTAATTTTGTATATTATTACTAAATTTTAAATATACCAACGGGCTTTGGCTACTTACAATATAAACTGAGTGAGCATAAATGTCTCATTGGATACTTACAATATAAACCAAGCGACCGTAAGTACGTCTCGGGAAGAGCTTTTATATATACAGTAAAAATATATTTACAAACATGAACGTGGTGGTGTATGGTCTTGCAGAGTACTGAGATTATGAATTATATACTAATCAGCAAGTCCTGATTACCCACCTGGACAATAAATTTTATTATACCCGAGAATAGAGACTAATTTAAGCCGTCCAATTACATGGATGGCCCAAATTAAATCTCAATTACTAAAAAAAATCACCCATTCCGTGCACAATGCCAGCAACCAAATCTGGCGAGGACGACTGGACCTCTATTTGCCCAGAAATCAGCAAGGTCCAACCGTAGGACCTGTATTTGCCCAGAAATCAGCAAGGTCCAACCGTACTTGGGGCCGCTGCACAAGTAACTGCTGTTATCGCCTTGTCGGCTGTTCTCTTATCCACTTGAATAAGTTCACTCTTGGGTAGCTATGAACAAGGAGTGACGAATGCTAAGGCCAATCCTTACCTAGTCTCCTATATACTCTATCTATTCCCAGGAAATGCATCTTTAACGAACGGGAGTTCCCAAGACGATTGAGGCGTTGCTCCAGGTAACTCTCAAGCACGGCTCCATAGGTGAAACTAAGCAATTGCTATTGGATTGATGAAAGGAAATTCAATAAGGGCTCGGACAGCACCTTGCTTCAGCTCGGACTTCGCTTTTGGAGGCTTCCTCTACCCACATCTACCACTCATGGCGAGGTAGCTGTCCGGCCAGATCTGATCCTACTTTTTTAAAATAAGTTGAACTCAAGTTGAACTCTACTTTGAAATGAATTATCAATTTACAATATAATACAAAGAATTGGTGAAGAACATCAATATCAAGAATGACATGTTATACATCAAAGCCTATGATTTAACGTTGCAAATTGCTCAGAAAAAAATTGGGATACAAAGAGCTGCATAGCACAAAAGCGGTAACTTTTATGATTGGTATTTGTTCAACATACCCCAAACAGTTTCTTCTACTTCTTCCCAAGTGGTTGCCGTTTTAAGCTCCCTCCATAAACTAAATATAGTTCCCAATACATTATCCTCGTGCAATATACAATAGCACCTGCAGATCAGAGATAAATATGATCCAACTTAAACACTGGGGATATCCACTACAATGTTCTTCTAACAAAACAGTGATAAAAACAGCAATTTATCCGCAGACTCTGCTCTAAGAACAACTTACATTGCTCGGTAGGAAAGCCTATTCAATTTATCCTCGCTATCTGCCAAGCCAAGCTGCTGTTTGCTCAACTTAAGTGGTAGTCCATAGCTTTCCAAAAATTGATCAAGAAGATTTGAATCTCCTCTAAACACGTCCAGGTATATGGGAATCATGTCAAGTAAGGGATCGCCTGCTTAAGGATGAGTAGTAGAGTCAATGACACATCATTACAAAGATGGATTTGAAAGTAAAAAGCGTGAACAGAGAAATGCAGTGATAAAAGTTTCAAAGATAGATAGAATCAGTATACAACCAACTAATTGAAACTTGGGTGTTTCACTTACATTGCAAAACATAATCCCAGTTTCACTACCATAAACATAAAAATTCTCTGTCTCTAGCTGTTCCTACGCTGTTAGAAAGAAATCTGCACATATGTATGGATTTAGATGTGCATGTCAATGAAGTGTAGTAATGACTTTCCATAAAAGGGTAACCCCCAACGCAAAAAGGCTCTCCCACATGTATGGTCTGGGGAAGGATTGGGCCACAAAGGGTCTAAAGTAAGCATGTGCAACCTGCATTTTGCAAGAGGTTGTTTCCACAGCTTGAACCCGTGACCTCTAGGTCACATGACGACAACTCTTACCAGTTATTGCCAAGGCAACCCTTTCCATCTATGAACAATTAACTTTAATGCAACAATACTTTAAACCCCCCTCCCCCCCACCCCAGATAATTATGTTGTTGAATGCCTGCTTTACATCCGTGACAACATTAGCATACATATATATCAAAAAAAACTAAGGCCTCAATTCTCATTTGTAAGTAATTTATCAGACCTGTGAAAAGAGTAGATATCCAAATAGATTATTAAGTTAAGCAGGTAAATACAATATCCTTCTTGTTAATGCGGTAAGACTAACAAGAAATTGTGTGATGAAGAAGCATATACGGAAACTATAGTATTTAGAGCCTAGTTTATTTTGAGAAGGGTTCTATTTCATACTGTTTCTATGTTTTGACCAAGGAGTCTCACAATGGAATTGTTATTTGAGCAGTCTTCTTATCCAAGTTATTGCTAAAATCAGTACTTTGTACTTAGTCTATAAATTTGGCTTCAAGCCTTCATCGTAGAGTTAGTAATGAATTGAATAAAGCTTTGGTTAGTTATCTCTCATGTTCTTCATTAGTTCGTCTATGCTTTCTCCCCTTTTATCTAATTCTTCTCCCTAGAATTATTCATCTATGCTTCCAGAGCTAATCCTTCATTAAAGCAGTTATCAGAGTCATAGTTGTTGACAACATCTGCCACAGCCGGTCAAGTATTGCCCAACATCTCTCCCTTCCTTGTGCTAAAGCCATCTTCTTCCTTTCTATCTCTGTTTTTTGGTTGCAGTTCACTTCTTCCCTGTTATTTCTCTGTTATTCTCCACTCCACTCAGTTCCTTATTTCTGCACTTCTTCCCCTTTCCCCTGTTTTCTGCTGTTCACCCCACACCCCTGTTCATTGTCCTACCCATTCTCCTATTTACTTGTTGTCCGGCCACCATCGCCTAGAAGTCCACCCCAACTCCATCATCATCATAATCCTTCGCGCCATCTACATTTCTACCATCTAGCAAAAGAAAAAAAAAAGCCAGGCTAGTTGTTTTCTGCTAATAAACCAATTCTCTCCTCCATCCACTACAATAGCTAACAAAGAAAAACTCTGATCTTTAAATCTCCATTGACAATTGGTGGTTGCTTCTGACCACTGCAGTGAATAGGTAGTTGTCTTCCAAAATGAAGGTACAACAGAATAAAGGTACAACCAATGAATTCCAGAAGTGACTAATGGAGATGACTCACCTATAGAAAGATCACTGAAATCCAAAATGTGCGCAGGACGCCATTTAATATTTTCGCCACCATCCCTGTCAAAGTGAATATTGTCATCCATAACATCTGAATGTATCCATGCAGGAGATCTCAACACTGGATATGTGCTATTTTCATCCTACAACACAAAAATTAAGCTAAAATATCCATCAAATATGTTGTTATAATTCACAACAAGAACTCAAAGATCAAAATAAAAACCTTTGCAACACAAAGAAACAATACTAGATCACGAGGAACATATTCATCAATCTTCTGTTTCAAAATGCTCGGCACAGGATCACCCCTGTATGTTCAGAACAAGACAGCATAGAATTTACCATTTTGCATACATAATTGATCAGTCATATATGTACCCAGTAATCATGCACTATGCATTCTCCAATTGGCGCTGAAGAAGGTAAAAAAGTGTTCAAACAAACAAGTGTTCACACATGTCAAACAAATGTCAACAGAAGTGAATAAAGACCAGCAAAATGATGTACACATATATATTGATAGAGATATAAGGATATGTTTTGAATCCGATCTTACCACTGAGCCAACCGTGCTGACAAATATTTTCTGCGTCTATTTAAGGGTTCAAGAAAAAGGCTCCATTCTATTGGAATACAAACGTGGTCAATAGAAGGGAAATTTGAGGAAAAACATTTCTGTAAAAGGGTGCAAACAGGAAGAGAGGGAATTGGTAATAGATGAAGATGACGCAACTGAACTCCCAAGAAAGATGCCAATAAGGTAACTTCTTTCATTGACAATGTCTCTCTTCTGCAAAAATATAAGAAAAATTAACCAGAGAAAAGATGTCATCTGCACATATTTTAAGGAAAAATTTGCTTTGGTAAATATGACTTACAGCTCTGCAAAAATATCCCCTCTGCAACGCTTACTTATAACATACGGCCACATAAGTGGGCAGACATTAGACTTTGTCAAAACATTAGACTGTTCTAAGTTATTTGCATTTTTCATTTCCAACAGCTTCTTTTTCCACACACCAAATGGTATTAAATTATCAAAGCTTTCGATTTCAGCAGTGAACTCAAATCTTCTAAATGCATCTGGTACTCCTTTACCATCCCAAGCATATGATTTGAATGAGCCTTCATCATAGATAAGAATACCACTTGCTAATATGTCTGGAACATGGTCTTGTAATGGTGACTTAACTTCAGAAATCAACTGGTGAAACTCCAGCTGCACTTTCCATTAAAAAAAAAACTGAGGTGAAATAATTTCAGTATTAAAATAGTTGAACCTTGGAAAAAAATAGTAGAAGCAATTAAAGTTCCGATTTATAAAGATTGACATATAAAACTACTTACCTCCGTGGCTAAACTATGGATTGAAGATTCTAACCCATCTTCCACATAGATTTTTATCACATATTCACCTGTGAGATAAACCTATAAGAAATTACCTCAAAAAGTCAGCTTCTACATTTAGTAGAAACCACATCATAGATAATAGGATCAGAAGCAAAACACCGAAAATAAATGAGTATGATCTTTAATCATCTCAATATTTGCAATATGAGATATTGATTTTGTGCAAAGATTCCTACATGCCCACTATTTGAAGATATGTAATAGATATAATTGGAGATATTCACATCCTCAATATATTCCAAATACTTAAGTGCTGACATCTAGACGCAAAAACACAATTTTTCATTGGAAAATAGACAACACAATGTGGACTAAGTAATGTGTGGTTACATGCATGATAATAGAAGAATAATCTAAGGGAAGCAAAACTAGATGGGAGAAGAAACTAAGACAAATATTAGAAGAAATATAGAGATGCCAAAAGTTTTAAGCCTTCATTGAAGAAAAGAACTTATTGAATTAAATTCTGGATTTTGAGAAATTACTATTTCCTTACATTTTTGTTTGAGTTCTCTTCCTCCTGCCTAATCTTACCCCCTTTACGTTCTTCATCTATCTTCATTGATGTGACACTCCAAATGGATTCAGATCTCCAAACAATTTTTGCTTGTGCATTGCCGGTCTGAAGCCCAAATGAAGGAAGAGGGTTGGCATGAGGGGAAGGGCAACTAGCCATCCAAAATTTTGCCATTTGTAATCACATGAATCCTAGTTTAGCATCCGTGTCCTCAACCCCTTTGGGTATCCGGTGACATGTATCTTTCACCATCAATGTTTGTTTCATCTGCCTCCCCTTCCCTCTATTTTTCTACTTCTTTAATTTTGTGGAAGTTGAGATATATCACTAATTACAATCATTTTAAACATTTTTTTAGTTTGTTTTCTTTTGAATAATTCTCGGAAAATATTTTAGTTGTCCTTACAAGCACAACTAATGATTGACATACATTTGGTGTCATTTCCATTTACTAACCAACCTCCTTTCCCCCAACTATACCTTCTCCTTCCGAACTTTCACTGCCCCACCTATTTTCCCCACGTGCCACCCCCTCCACCATCATCATCCCTTTCCTTCCCTCTCACCAAGAACTTTCCCTCCTCTCAAAATGACCTTTATTGACATCTCCCCCTCTCTCACCTGCCCCCCAGACCCCATTCCTCAATTATGCTCACCATTCATCTCACTCCTCAAGTCTTTCATCCATCAGTCATCCCTTCCCAGTCCTCACCTTCCTGTATCCACTCTCTCAGCTGTTGAACCTCCCTGCCAGTCCCTCGCCATCCCTACCTTTGCTTCTCCTAGGTGACCACCCTCCATTTCCTATTTCAACCCCCTTCAATCAGCTGTCAGTTTTATCCTTCCCCAGTATGCTCTCAAGGAGCACATAGCAAATTGAGAGATTACCAAAATTTAGTTTGCATAATAGACAATGGTCTTAGAAATAAAAAGACAGTTTTCATATGAAATCTAATATTTCTTCTCTCTTCAGCAAATATAATGAGAAATAAAAAAAACTCCCATTTTTTGAGAATTCACATATCACCACTTTTCTTAAAATTATCAACAATGAGAGGGATACAGGCATCGCCATCAGCGATGGCTACAGACATGCAGCCATATGGAAACATTTCTTCCCTTGAATCATGACCTGGTGCTTAATAATAAAAGTTAACACAATATTGCTGAAACTAAAGATTAATGGAAAATTAAGCATTCCAAAATAAAAAAGTTACAGAAATTTGCCTTTTTTTATTAAGTTTGTTTTGTTCTGGTATAAGATTAAACATAAAGGAACAATGCTATATTTCCATAATGAGTGGCTAAAGTGAACAAGAAGAAATAACTCGCAAGTTACATATATTATTGGTCAAAAAAAAAATTTCATATTAACTCCTATGCGTAGTTCATAAACAAAAACGCTAAATATAGTCCTCTTACCGGATTGCTTCCTGTACCAACAGGAAGTTTCTCGTCAAAAGAAGGACAAGGCAAACTATGCTGTGCACAAATTTCAGACATGCCGGCAGACCATCTCCCTGCGTTGAGCGCCAGACATGCTCCCTGATGGCAAAAAAATCCCACTTGTGAAACGAAAAGAAGTGGGCAGAGAAATACATTACACCTAAAGATCCTTCCCAACAAAGTAGGCACCAACATAGAAGCTACTAGATAGAAGAAATGATGATACTCAGCGCGCAAAATCCTCAGAAGAAAGAAAGGTGGTAAACACAGGACAAACTAATGACATGATTTTCCAACTATTGCTTTTTAAAGAAAGAAAAGAGAGACTATTTTTTCAAATCAAAGGGAGACAATTACGGATTTGCCAATGTTCCAGCATTGTCGGTCTCAAGCCCAGGTAAGAGGGTTGGCCTTAGTAAGGGTATCCAACTATAAAAACTTTTCTGTGCATAATCCCATACATCCGAAATTAGGATCCATATCTACTATCCCTTGTTAGAGTAAGGAGGTAAAAAAAAGGGAGAAGAGAAAATTTATACCGTACTATCAATTATAAACTAAAGATCTCTCCAGTCCCTATAGATAGGCTCCCCAAGGTAACAAACAATATCTGGAACACGGATCACAATCAAAATCTGAGCTTAATTGAAAGAAAATTGAGGGCCAAACCAAATACACCTAAGAGATGCAGAAACACCATTTTTGGATGGCCCGGTTCATCACAAAACTCAATTGCACCTTCACAATCTAAGATTAGTATTGCAAATTCACATTTTGACACTGTAAATTTATAAGACTCCAGGCTGATGCAGGACAGCATATAGGATGATAATTTAATTTTAGTTTTTGTTTGTTTAAAGACTTTATTATTCGGATGACTTTGTTTTCTTACATAGTTAGGAGTTTTCTATTTGATAAATTACTTAGTTTGTGAGTTTCTTGAGACTATAAAACCATCTGTACGGACCTTAAAAAGACTCTTTGATTAGTAATCTTTAAGTTTTAGGTGATTCCAATTCTTTGTTAGTGCGACTGTAACACATCCTCGGTTTTTACTAACTTTACTATTGATTAGGTGTGTTTCCACTTATAAGCTTATTATTATGTGTAGAACTAATCTAATATTGTCGTATATAAGACATTAAAGAAGACTGAAGGCTAACCTTTTTACATTAGAGCAGATACAAAAATTTATACAAGCAGTAATTAAAACGTATATGCAACATCCACTTCAATACTGAGATGCTTGATTGAAAAAAAAAGCACTATTGCAATTAAAATATAAATGAGATTTGACAATTGTATCTACTGGCTTAAACTTGAATTAGAAGTATATCAAATAATCTCTCAAAAGTTAAAATGTAACATGGTATTAAATAACTAGCAAACTGCCATCCTATAACTTCATCAACTTGAACAAGCGAAAACAAGAACAAATGCATACTACCTTCCATATCAAATCTCTCAACCCAGGTTTTCCAATCCAAAGCCTGTGTAACCATTTTCTAATCTCTCTCTGTCCAATGCAATTGCTTGAACTCCAAACAGAGTTATAATGGTCTCTTTCTTCATCCAAAAACTTGGATAAAAATTCAATATCATAAGAAAATGTAAGATTAGGGCAATAACTTTTGTCTGAATAAACATTCTCTTCAACTTCACAAAGGCGTGGTCTCTTTTCTTTGTGCGTAATTTCTGAACACTGAAATTGACTGTTATCAGAAGCTAACTCATTTACGTCTTCCAAGGTATTACTGTGAATAGCAAGTAATCCAGCACGAGCCACTCCTTTATGAAGATGTCCAGGAGACATATCCATGCATACAAACTCAAAATTTGAGGCATTAACAAAGTTTTGGGTAACAGCCACAGTAACTTCCAAATTTAGAACACAATGCCACCACCCACTGGGGACAAATATTGTCTCACCAGGTAGTTGGGTACATTCAATGGGTTTATCTTCATCAGCCAAAAGAGGGTAGAAATCCAGCCACCACTGCAGGAAAACAAAAAATAATAAGAGCAGGAGGGCTGACAAAACGAAATTTCTGGATAAAGATAAAAAAATACCTGCAATGATGATGGACTGTCTATATTTATGTCACCATCTTCTTCATTCACATGTACAGTAACGCCTATAGGTACTTTACCAGGTGGATACAAAGCCCATCTGCAGGAAGAGAAAAAGTCGGAGTTCTACAAGTTAATGGCCCACTCAAGAAATCTTTAACAGAATAGTACATAAAAAATGTTAACAAAAAAAAAAGAATTAAATGTCAATTTATGCAATATACTTGAAAATAGAAATTTACAGCGAGATGATGCATTCGTGGAATTGTAACCCCAGGAAAAATTAACATTTTCAAAAAAGTTGAATTAGCATATAAAACAAGGAACCTCATAGATGCATCGGCTTCATGCTTTCCAACTAGTCATAACAACTTCTACAAGAAGCATCATATGCATTGTAACACAATTATGAATATCTCATTCCTTCAGTGTAAATATAGTAAAAAGTAACACTGCATTATATGCTGGGTACCGTTCATTTAGGTGCACAGGTAAGTAAATATATGAATAATTTTTTACCCTTTTGTTGTGAAGCTTATAACCGAAATTGGAAGCCAAGGAAAGTTACAATCACTAAAAAATATGCAAGACTACCGTTTCCGTCCGCAGAGAAGAGTGTTCCAGGCACTGGTAAGGCCTGGATCCACATGCCATGATGCACCAGACCTTGCAGGCCCAATGATTAGCCATCTAAATGGTGGCCGCTCATCTCTATCTAATGCATCAAAATAATCTTCTTGAAAAAGATATGGCACATTATAATCCTTCAATAAATTAGGTGCAACATCTCCAAACTGGGGAAAACAAATCACTTTGTTAATAACCAGAATGGGTTAAAAGAGTACACTGATTCTTTGCAAATATGCAAAATATACCTCGTCATCAAAAATGTATAGGGGGTCTTCGTCGTGTTGAAAATTCATATATGATACATAATCACTGAGTCTCATGCGAACCTTTTTCTTGCTTCTTTGAGAAAGCCTAAATGGAGTTTCTCCATATGCCTGTAATAATCGATTGGCTGTCCAAGTATGTCTAGCAGGCCAGTTATCAGCTAGCCCACTGATAAGAACCTGCAGCAACCAAATATGACAATCTAATACCATTATTCACACGAAAAAACTTCTATCCAACATTCAATACAAAAAAAAACAAAACAAAAGAAACAAAAAAAATAAAATGTAATAGATTCAGAAAGATCGAAAGCTGAAAACTTCTTCCTCCCAAGCGATTATAAATGAGTAACGAGAAAGAAAAGCAAGTATCAAAACTTTTGCCACCTTATCACAAAAAGAGGGCATGAATTTTTATCTACTATCAGTGTGATTAAAAATGGCAAATTTTGATGGTTGGATGCCCTTAATGTGCAACCCTTGTGAGGAAAAGTCCTATCCATTTGCCCTTGTGGCAGGCACTAAATGCCAAACCTTTGGCTGTTATTCAGTGAAAATCACCTCCTAGTATGTTCAATAAATAGCACCAAGCAATAACAGTTGAAGGAAAGATGAACAACATCTCAGTTATGCCTATTTTGTCCATAAATAAGGCGCAAACTAGTGGTACCCTGTTAAAGGACGGCCCACATACAAAGAACTACTGCAAAAAACTTCCCACGACAACCACAAGAAGAGCTTTGGAGCAGGCATACCGGTTTGCATCCATCAAATTGTTCTTGAAATTTGAATGAGGAGAGATCCTGAACCCTTTTTACACCTCCCTTGTCCATTGAGAATGAATCCAACGCAGTGAAACACCTGTACCATCTTTTGTAGAGAAACATAGAGCTGAATCCTAGAGGAAGCAGACATAAAAAGATTATTAAATGCTCTTCGGAGACAATAAACACCTCCGAAAGACTTGTCAAGTAAAAAAAAAGATTGACCATCAAATATGCATCCTATTCTTTTCAATCCACCTACCATCAAAATGAAGACGACTGCAACTTGAGCAGGGATATTTATCTGGATTATGGCTACAGGGGGGAAAACAAAAGAAAGAAATATCAAACCAATAAAAAGAATAAAACATTCTAGTGCATAGAAAGATTAATCGAGGAAGAACATGGCTTTACCCATACAAGCTTGTTTCCTTCCAAGAGCCCTTATACTCAAGCAGACCACTAGCATCTTTAAGGCATAACACCATCCAAAGTGGTTCTTCGTTGCACAGAATGTAGAGAACACTGCATCAACGGCAAAATGTAATCGAGGAGTAATATGTTATTGTTATTAATGTGGAGCAATTTGAAGAAGAACACAAGCCATCAACACCTATTTCGACCGATGACGATGATGATGCTAGGAAAACAAACACACACCTGCTGACGCAGGAAAGACGGGCGACATCACGGGGGTAGAGGCACTCAAGGATGGCGCAGAGGAGGTAGTCGGGGAGGAGATGGAGCTCGCCGAGGGCATCGGGCCGGCGATCCCTCACCTCCTTTTCCTTTTGCATCTTCGCCGAGTTGTGGTGTTGTGAACGAAAGCGAAGAAGGGGATGTTCTTGTTCTTTAGATTCGTTTGTTGCGAAGGTTAACAATAAAACATCAGAGCGGCGAAGGACGCGCTTCCTACGTGCGATGGAGCGCTAAGCAAAGTCAACAAGAGATAGGGTGTGTCCATCACAATTTAAAATTATTTTTTTATAATAACTATGGGTTCACTTAAATTGTGAGGTAAAGGCCGGCCAAGGATCTCGCCACCCCTCCTCTTACAGACTTGATTCATAGGCATCGCCAAATACTAAGATTTGGGTATTGTTCTTAGTAGACCAGCGTCCATGAGGGGGTAGCAGAGGTTATTCGAGTGGTGGAAATAATATACAAAGGCTGATTCGTGTTTAGTTGGCGGTGATAATTGAGGTGCCGATGATGGGTGCTGGAGGTCGAGTAGCCGGTGCCAAAGTACCGAGCCTGATGCTGCTTGACGCACCAAGCGACCTCATGATGGGAAGTCCATAGCATGGGGGTCGATGCTAGCTGGGAGGGTGCTACCGAACATATATCGGGAGTTACTATTTGTACCGGGAGCAGATGCCGAAGTACCGAGCATCATAACCAAGCGTGCAGCGGATGACGGGTCGTGACCGAGCATCGGGCGCTACAGGGTGTGTAGCGTGATTGTGCGTCAGGCGCTACTAGGTGATGGGAATGATCAAGCGTGCACGGTACCGAGCATCGGGTGTGACTGATGCTGCATGCGGGCATGCATGACGGGTCATCGTGCGTGACTGGCGCCTTGCGGGTGCACGCACGATGCATGGGCGCGATCGATCACGGTAGTGCAAGCTTGTGCGGGACCGGGTGGATGCTGGTGTCTGGTGCGACCAAGCTGCCGAACGCTGGGATAGGTCAAGTGCTGGTTAGGGTCGAGCCAATGGAGGGGAAATGGGCAGGTTCCTATTTTGTAGGGATTGCTGCTAGGACCCGATGAATCAGCGGGGCCGCCATCAGGTTGGTGGAGATTTGTTACCAGATTGGATCATGACTTAGGAGAAGATAATGATCGAATATGTACAACTAACTCCTGGAGATAAACATGTGGCTGTGTGGATAAACTTGGCAGTGGGGATAAGGACGCAGTGGATCTTTGCAAGATCTTTTGGAGATAAAGATGCTGGAGATTGTTGTTTATCTAGAATTAGGGGATATGCTGGAATATATATACACAAATTGAAGTGAAGGACGGGACTTTTCCTCTGAAATTAGAGAAGGACGTGACTCTCATATAGAATTGAGAGGAGCCAATTGTGAGGCAGACTCTTGGTGGAAGAGGACGTGCAATTGGTGGAGCAGCGTGTGCTGGGATTGATTTGCGGAAGACATTGGAGTTTGCTGTAGATAGATCTTTGTGGTGAAGGGTTGGGAACTTCGAGTTGCTGGGCATTGTCGACCGGGGCTTATCAAGGTACACGTCTGTGATTTTACAACCTAGTGCTATTCCGGTATTGTATGTAATCTAGTTGATCTGTGGAAGATGACTTGAGGGTTGTAGCTGGGAATTGTGGTAATTCCAGCATTGTGAGTTTCATTGTATTGGGTACATTAGGGCGAGGCTGTGGGGGCTGTCCACAAGCCGAGCAAGTACTTGTGAGAGGAGTCGAGTGTTTGTAATTTCCTTGTATTGGTTTTATAATATAAGGTTGGGAAGTATTTTCCTTTGTCTGTGGTCTTGCTTGTTGGTTGGCGTCATAAGACAAGGAACTTTAGAACCAGGTCGAGTTGAACTTTACAAGGCATCGGTTGTGGTAACTGGTTGATGAGACGAACAAGGGGCAGATGGTACGAGTGAGTACAAATAGCGCTATCGTGTAGTGGTATTTGTTGGCGTGATCGATTGGTGATCGAGCGAGTTCTGGTTGGTGTTAATGTGTAGCGGCATTGAGGAGATCGTCACCGATATTGCTGATCGGTAAACCTCATGGTGTTGAGTTGTGGCCGAACCTGAGTGTATGTGGTTTGGTGTTTTGCTTCCGGGATTTGATTTAAACTGCGTAATTGACTTGAGGCTGAGTATTTCTGGGTAGAAATACGCCGCACATGTGCGGTTTTGGTGCGAAAAATTTTGTCCTAGAAGTGCGCCTGTGACAGAGGTATCAGAGCTTCGTTAAGGCTACATGGAAGGACAACTCACAATTATCAGAGAACTTGCAGGATGATCGCATGGAGACACGATCGAATGATGCTCTCAGGGAGAGAGTGGCACGGTTGGAGGTGTTGGTTGGAGGTCCGACCAATGGTGAAGTTAATCTTCACACGGTGTTTTATCGGTTGGAAACCTTAGCCGAGTAGGTGGAACGGGTTGTTGATGCACCGGATTCCAGCAGCGTGCGAGATAATGGAATGGCTGAGATGGTGGAGAATCTCAGGGCAGATTTGGAGGAAATTCGTTCAGATTTGGCTCTTCTGAAGCCGGCAGTACTCAACCAGCCTCAGCATGTTGTTGCTGACCAGGTAGCGAACTTCCAGGAAGGCTTAAGGTGCCGGAGCCAATGAAATTCGGAGGAATCAGATTAGCAAAAGATATGAAGAATTTCATCTAGGAGATGCAGGAGTATTTTCGAGCTGCCGAGATTCCTACTCATAAACAAGTTTCGATGGCCAGTATGTTTCTGACTGGCGATGCCAAATTGTGGTGGAGGACACGCACCGAGGACAGAGAGAAGGCTGGACGTCCTAGGATCGAGACTTGGGAGAATATGAGGGGAGAACTTAGGGATCAGTTTTTGCCGACCAGTACAGCTTGGGTGGCGAGAGATGCTTTGAAGAAATTACGACAGACTTGAACAATGTGAGATTACATTAAGCAGTTCATCTCATGTCTTTTGGATATACAGGACATGTCAGAGAGTGATAAGCTTTTCAACTTTGCGCCAGGCTTGCAACCTTGGGCGCAGATGGAGTTGAAGAGGCAGAAGGTGCAGGATTTGCACATAGCATTGAGTGCAGCAGATGCCCTAGTAGATTTGAGACCTGCAGTGGGTTAGAGTGGAGATGACCGAGTTCCCAAGGAGGGCAAGACGGCTGGCAGTGGCAAGAGGTCATTCAAGCCGAGGCAGAAAGGGAATGGGAAAGCTGTTCCTAGGGCCGAGCAAGGCAATTCCCAAGGGGGAATGTGAGGCCACAGCTGAGGTGTTTTAGTTGTGGAGGACCTCATCAAGTTAAAGATTGTCGGAGTAACCCTAAGGGGAAGATGGTTGCAATGCAGGCCAAGGAAGGTTCTGATTCAGATGAGCCAGTTTTGATGTCATCATTGCAGATGATAGGAGCTCTGAGGGTTGAGAAGCCTAAAATGTAACTTAAATCAATATATGATATATTTAGAATAACAAAATCATACTCCCACTTGTCATGATAATTTCTACAAAAACTCGTAAAATCTTCTAATCTGTTGGACTTCCAAAAATGATGGCAGAAAGAGACAACAAATTGTCCACATTAGGGTCCCAAAAAAAATACAATATATTCTTCTATCAAGAAGTTACAAGAATAATTACCCACTAAAGATATCTTTCATCATACTAATAATATTTAAACTATATATGGTGAGGATCCCATAAAATTGAATAAAAAATTTCAACATTCACCTACTTCATCTGAACATGTATCACTATACATAATATTATCTAAAATATTAATACTTCAAAATAAAATATTATACATAAATCATGATGGTAGTCCTCTTTAGTCAAGTATAACCTTCCATCTATTACAATGTAAAGTACTCTTAAGAAACCTTTAATGTAGTTTTAAACTCTATGAATAAGCTCTCAATATTTATTTAGGTCTAAATACATATATATATTATATATATGTACAACAACTTAATCGTTCTCCAATTTAAATTGTACACCCATAATGAGAAAACAAACAAATATGAAAATTTCAATGCATACATGTTATATACACAACATTATATATTAAGTTTGAAATTCAACAAATCCCATATGGACAACATGATCTTTGAACAACTTTAGTGACATGCATTTTCTTAAAGGATTTACAATCATCAAGTCAATGTTAATGAGTTCAATGAGCACATCATTCATTTTAATGTTCTCCCTTATGGCTTAATATTTAATGTCGATGTATTTACTTCAACTTCCACTTTTATATTTTTTAACCAAGAACACAGGCGCTAAATGATCACAATTCATATTTAATAACTTTGAGATAGACTCAACAAAGCCTTGATATGAAACCTTTCAACTAAATAGCCTATGATGTAGCAGTAAAATATGAAACAAACTCAACTTCCATAGTGGAAGTAGCCACTAAAGATTACTTTGCACTTCTACAAGATATAGCTCCATCCAATATCTAGATATATCTAGATATGGATTTACGAGAATTAGTACAACTATTATAATCCGAATCTAAGTATCCAATGACCTTCAAATAGAATGATCTTGTATACATAACTGTGTAATCTTTGGTTTTTTAAAGATACTTCATCACTTTCTTTGCAGCTCTCCAATGTTCAATGCCAGAATTTTCCTAATATTTCTAAAGTAAATACAATGTCTAGTCTTGTACAGACTTACACATACAAAGTCTTGCAATAGCTAAAACATATTGAATATTTTTCATTTGTTCTTTTTCAATTTAACTTTTGGACATTAATCCATAGTAAAATTGTCACCTTTCATTATAGGAGCTATAGAAAGTGTACAATTACTCATTTAAAATTACTCAAAGAGCTATAGAAGGTGTACAATTGCTTATTTAAAATTTATCAAGAACTTTATTGATTTAGGCCTTTTGAGACAAACCAAAAATACCTTAAAATCTATCTTTATGAATCTTAATATCAATAATATAAGATGTTTCCCCTATATCTTTTATATTAAAATATTGAGAGAGAAACTTTTTCATGTAACAATCTCGTATCATTAGTTGCAAGCAATATATCTTCGACATATATAACCATAAAAATTATCAAATTATCTTATACCACAAACCTAGTGGTATATATATTAATCCTTAATGTTCTTAATAAAATCAAAAGAAGAGATTGCATGATGAAATTTCAAATATTAGTGACGGGAGTCAGTTTGAGTCCATATATCGATTTCTTAAGCTTACAAACAAGATTCTCACTTTGATTTTAAGAAAACCCTTCATGTTATATCATATAAATCTCTTCCTCTAGATCTCCATTGAGGAAAACAGTTTTTACATCCATATGATGTAATTCAAAATTGAATTGTGTCATTAATGCTATGATAATACAGAATGAGTCTATCTTTACAACAGGAGGAAAAAATCTCTTGATAATCATTTTTTTCCTTTTGTGTGAATCCTTTAGCCACAAATCTTGCCTTATAACATTCATTATTGCCTAATGAATCTTTATTAGTTTTGAAAACTCATTTGCAACTAATAGCCTTCACCCCATTAGGCAACTCGACAAGATCCCACACTTGGTTTACAACCATAGAATCCATCTCATCCTTCATGGCATCATGCCATAATTTTAAATTACTATTATTCATTGCTTTCAAAAATACTTTCAGGTCATTTCCTTCACCAATATTATAGTGAGATTCTTATAGGTAAACAATAAAATCACTAGGTATTGCTGATTTTTTCATTCTAATTGGTCTCCTTAATGGTTCATCAACATTCTCTTGTGGAGGCACATAATCAATCGATTGCACAACTTCAAGTTGTTATTCTCCATTATGAGCAACTTTGATCCATAAGAGAGCATGACATGATTCTTCGTTGACTACTTGTTCGACATTCCCCTAATTAGAATGAATATCACTGATAATAAGCAATCTACTTTTTGAAATTGAAGTACTTTTTGAATGATCATCATCAAAAACCAAATTCTAATGCAAATCACTCCCACTAACCATGTCATTCTCAAAAAACTTTGAGTTTCTTAATTCCACAATCATAGTGAAATTTGATGGACAAATAAAATCTATAACCCTTGGACCTTTTGGCATAACTAATGAAATACTTACTAATAGTCTTTAGGTCTAATTTCCTCTCTCAAGGTTTCTAAATCCTAAACTCGATCGGGCAACCACAAATGTGCATATATTTCATACTCAATTTTCAACCTTTCCACAATTTAAATGACATTTTGAAAATAACATTAAAATGAACCTCATTTAATATATACGCTGAAGTTTTAAGGGCTTCCCCTCCACAATGATTGTGTAAGTTTGGAGTTCCTAAACATACTCCTTACCATTTCCATTAAATTTTAATTTCTTCTTTTAGCTACACTATTTTGATCTGGTGAGCTAGAGATGGTATATTAAGCAATAATACCAAGTTCTTGAAGAAATTTCTCAAATGGACAACGTAATTTAACACCATTAATATATCCATCATAAAATTCTCCACCTTGGTCTGACCTCATGATTTTAATTTACTTGCTACATTGTTTCTCTATTTCAGTTTTAAAAATTTTAAAGTCGTCCAGTGTTTTGTACTTATTATGAAGCCACTAGAGATATGTATTGTGAATTGTCATCAACGAATGAGATGAAGTATTTCTGACTAGATGAGTCTATATCTGTAAAACATGTGACCCAAGTCACGATTTTATACTCATGAATTGGTTGGTTCAACCGTCGGTTCTGGTTAAATCAGTTTCAGAACACGTGCATTGAGCCACAACCGGTCACATGTATGAGC
>JAVDBV010051525.1:0-11723 GCA_032619315.1 Piper longum
GAGCGATCCCAGGAAATTTTCCTGGGATCGATCCCAGGCTACCCCTCCTCATATATATATATATATATGAAAATATTTAAATGGAATATGATTTGCCAATTTGGGATGTTTTGATATGATATTTAACAAAATAATATATTTGGAAATTAACTATAATAATGTTTATTTATTTTTTTATAATAACTTATATTGTTTCAAGAGACTGCATCATTTTTAAAATCTAGATAGAATTAGACTCGGATTGGAAGCAGATTCAAATCAAATAAAACAAATAATATTTAGATAAAGAATGTGTATGTATATGTCCAAATCAATTCAACCCGAGTCCATCCCTAAATGTAAATTCCATTTGAGCGATGAGTCATGAATGCCGATGTCTCAACATAATATGTATCTTTATAATAATTGAACTTAAATCACATAAAAATTGTAAGACCTAACTGTTTTCACTTCATGTCCAAACACATTATACAAGACAACTAGATTCGGATTTGAGCATTACAAATCAAATGTAAAACAATCCTATTTAAAGATTAAGAAAATTGAAATACATAAAACTGAGCGAGCAAGATAGCTACAACGATCAACGTAAGCAAGAAAAGGTGCAACCACATCAACTAGAAGATAGATTTCCATTCATGCCAAGAAGCAACATTTTTTTTCTTTTCTTTTTTTAATCCTATCGCTTTTTCTTATAATACTTCTTACAATCTGATCAAAGAAGTGTTAGGCTACTTCAACGTACCATAATCAGAGTCTTTCCACAGTAAAACAAGCATATGATAGGACTGCCAAACCTAGCATTCTCCTCCAGGTCCACCATAGAGGAAATGGCGACCGAAGATGAAGTTTGTGCCTCGGTCATCTATGGTATAACAAAGCTCGTTGGTGACAATATGGTCCAAAGGGGAAGGTGCATCATGCTCCTGGTAATGTGTGTCGACATACTTCATGGTCCGCACAAATGCAGCTCGATGGTAGCCATCCTCGGCAAACCAGCTGCTGCCCATTCCAGGGTAGGAGCTTGAGCCACCACTGGATGTCTCTCCACCCCATTCTATCGAATCTGCATGTTCACGCAATGAGTTGAATACCTCTTTTGCCCAGTACCCCACTGCCTCCATGTTTTCACCAAAATACAGCCACCAGTCTCCTGAAGTGGAGTTCTGCAAATTTAAAACAAGCTTTACCCAAACGTATACTAAGGTTTTGGTTTCAAGAGCACAACCTCACTCAACATGAACGCTCAACAGAGGAGCAAGATTTAAGTATGTGTGTTACAAACTCAAGGTATGTAACATGGGTTTGTGGTGTTCTTGACTTTAATTCCATGTTGGGTACGAGATGGCGATGTGTTGATGAGTTTGTAATCTTCCAGGGAATGCTACCACAAACCCCATGTCCGATACCCTTGGTTTGTAATAGTAAGTTAAGCTCGGAAAGTTTAAAGAGGTGGTAAGTTTTTGAAATTTTATGTGAAGATGTGGCAAAATGAGTTATCATGAAATTTTGTGAGCATATACTAGCTAGATGATTTTGATATAGGTAAGTAGGATGAACTCTTGGTAATGTAAGATATTAGATCATGAGAACATATGTGATTTTCTTGCAACATTAAAATGAATGCTCAAAGGTTACTCCCTATCAATCTTTTAGATTGCTGATCATATCAAGTTTGAAAGGATGTCTTTCACTGCTTCAAAGGTGTGGGCATTAAGGAGTAGAAGTTTGTGGTGTCGATGATGATGATTTGAAGGAAACAAAAATTATGCCAAAAATAAAATGTTTGAAGGAACCTTGCGTATGTGAAGAAATATCTCTGTTTGGCCACCATCCATGTCAGACACAGGCACCAACTTTGTGCCGGGAAATATTTTGCTGCTTACTTGTGTAAAAGTTCCACACATGTTGTTGAAGCAATCCGTTTGGTAGCTATCATTCTGACAGTTAAAAACAATCCATAATTCAGTTATTCAAGCATATTCATTGGTTCAATAAAAACTTCAAATGGATGAACAAGCTCACGGTGTAGAATGTGAAGAAATAGGGTTCCCAGTCTCCATATAAGTTTGGATGAACCTAGTTTGCAAGAAGTTCCAACGGAAATAAATTATGGTCACAACCAACATATATTATCATTTAATATGATCTGATGCTTTGATAGAAGTTCCTCTTGATAATTATATATTCATGTTAATGAATAATGAGACGAGAATAATGATTTATAAATACATGTAACATACCATCCATCCTGCCTCAATTGTGTTCATAGGTAAGCTACTATCAGTACTGACAAGCCAAACTTGGGCAATGCTGACCTGCAGGGGTGAAGAAAGCTTCGGTTTCCAGACACTAAAGGCTGCTTGAGCTCCTAGATACTCACCTTTGGGCATTTTTTGAACTGCATACTGCAAGAACACATATTAGACCATTCTCATCATAGTCAATTGTAGTTGATCTTTAGTAATATTAACGTTAAGCATGCTACTAATAAAAGGGTTCATTGTTCTCCGCTATCTAGTAATGAACTTACATGATGTGGGCCTTCAGGAACTTCCTCCCCCAGAGTACTTCTATGATATTTAGATTTAACTCTTAGAAAATCACTGTTCCTAATCCTTTTGATAGGAAGCAACTGATTTCCCTCTGGAAAATTACCATCTTTCTCAGAGGCACTAGATCTGACCTTCGTAACTGAACCTTCTATGTTTCCTGCACCAACTGCATCATGCAAGGAAGCTGCTATCTGCAACACAAACATCTAAAATTTTATACTAATTTACACTTATATTTCCCCACGCTAAACATGCTATTGAAATATTAAGCACTTAATGAAGAAAAAAGTAAGAAATTTTCCCTATATTAAGGGCAATATTCATACATACCTGACAGTTTTTCAAGTGCTCCTCAGCTGACACCACATTGGTGAAGATCACAAGAACAAGACTCAAATTGAAAAACAAGAGTAGAGAACAATTCCACATTAAATAAGCAGAAATGGTTGAGGCATCCATTATCGAATGTCCGAGACAACTAATATGAAAAAAGAGTTATCGGTCCGCAAATCTTTCACAAAGCCTTCTGATTCAACCTTCTTTATCTCCCCCACATGATGTGTCACGTATCTCTTCTTTCTAACCTACTGCGCCGCGCCCATTTTTTGCATGATCTATCATGCTCATTTTGCATGTATCACCTCTTTTCTCCCCATGTTCGTTTTGCATGATGACTAATCGATCACACGTGAAACTGAATCAGTTTTGCTGGTAATACTGCATATTTTACTGTCTAAGTTAGATTCATTGATAGATCGCACTTTGTAGAAACAGAAAGGCGTCACTTGTTGGAACATCTACTAATTCTTGGAACCAACAACTTATGTCAAGATAAAAAAAATAATATAAAAACACAAATTCGAATTGGCTATTTTGATCATACGATGTGCAGTAGAACTCCACCAAAACAAGTTATTTTATGTCTTCTTTTCTGCGTTCAACAGAAATTTCATTAAGTTTACATTCGGTAGTAAATTTATGACATGAAAGTGCAAGACTTTGGATATCCAATAATATAATCCAACATCATTTGTAATCTCGTTATTGAACATTTGATAATCACAGTGAAGAAACTAGAATATTGTCCTCTTATTCTTATCTCGTAAGGTTGAAACAAATGTTACAGCTGCTTTCCAGAATTGGTGATGATGCAAAGAAGAGATGTCTCAGTACTAGTATGCAGTGGATGATATCTGAATGTTCGTGAAATAGAAAGCCACACAGGCTACATTTTGTCCTTTATCCTGCTTATACTAACCAAAAATGCACATAAGCATGAAGTTGCGTGTTGCCAATCAGCTGGTAGTTAATGGAAACATGGTTTGGAGGCTTATTGCTTACATGATGCTCCAAGATAGCTTCTGATTTAATTGAACAGTAGTGGTCATGAAGAAAATATTGGCTACTCCCTTGCAACATCGTCAATCATAACAGACTTGGGTAACTAGGCGTCCTCAATTTTCCTCAGGTGTCGTTCATTGTTTAGTTCCTGTATGAGAAGGTTCTGTTTATGCTTCTGTCAGCCTGGTCTTGTTTCTCACCAACCAGTTGTTATGCTCACTGTGGTAAGCAGAATCTATTTTGGCTTCCAAAATGAACTCTATACATCTCTAGCCCAGTGACAAATGCCAAGATACATCTGCTTTAAAGCAATCTTCTGTTGAGAAAGTATGATGAAGTATCTTCTTCCAGGTTCCCATCCTAGGTATAAAACCACACTGTATCATTTTCTTCAAAGTCCATTCCGCATCATTCAATAGTTTTTGGGTACAAAGCCCTTCAATCAAAACTTTGTAAGATGTAAAACTTGGTAAAATGCCCTTGGACAGCATGTATTCCATAAATTCCCTCGCCCCAACAAAATTTTTGCATCTGAGCAAACCATAAATAACAGCCTGATAAGAACTGGCGTTTGGAGAGCATCCTTTCATTTGCATTTTGTGCAGAAATCCCAAAGCTTCGTCAACTCGCCTAGCATCGCAAAGACCTGATATCAAAATGTTAAATGTGATTGTATCAGGATGGCAACCATCGGCCTCCATTTTCCCCAACAGTTCAAATGCTTCATCCACTTTGTTATGTCTGCAGAGGCCGTGCATAAGTGTGGAATAGGTTGCCGCATTAGGCTTTAGACCCTGAAGAGAAAATTCTTCAAGGAGAGTAAATGCAGAAGCCAATTCTCCACGACGGCATAAACCTTTGATCAGAATGTTTAAGCTGCATGTGTCAACCATGACAGCAAGCTGAGAAGCACTCAAATATACTTCATGGATAACATCAAACTGTTTGGCACAAACAAGCATGTTCAAAACAAAATTAAAAGTCTTCGTTGTTGGCCAACACAAAAAAGCCGGCATCCTGTGCAGGGTTTCAATTGCCTTTGCAGGATTATTCACAACATTCCCATAAATTCTGATCAGCTCATAGAAAAAGTCATCCGTAAGTCGGCATTTCTCACTTTTGATCTGGTTTAGAATATCCTCAACAGCCTCGTACTTGCGCGCTCTTGCAAGTTTCCCAATCATATCTGCATACAGAGCCACGTTTGGTTTGTAATCTTTGCGCTCACACAATCTTTTAAAAGATGCAACAATCAAGTCAGCGTCTTCCAAATGCTGAAAAATTTTCAAAACTTCGTTCGGTGAAAGCCAATCTTTGTGGTCCAATCGTATCAATGGATCAGTATACTTCTTCGATACACGGTCGGAGATGTAAGAACTTGATCGGAGAGAACAAAATGCACTCACCGAAATCGACAATTGTTTGGCCGCCCTTCCACTAAAACAAATACAGTAGTTGTGACGAGCTGTTTGACAAATCGGAATTAAACATCTCGGATATGCAAGACTCAAACACTGACAAATGCAGTTTAGCTTCGCAGCAGTGCAGCTAGTGCCATAGAACAAAAACATCATTTTTTCTCCTGCAACAAAGAGGACGTACGAGAAACCGAGTGACCTAACCATACAGGTCGATTTTTTAAGCTGAAAAAATCTAGCACCGGCAAGTAAGAGACCGAAAACTAGAAAGGTGGAAGCTTTGACGATGGGTAGCAGAGAAAAACATCCCCAACCAATCAAAAACTTATGCAGCAGCAAAATTTCAGAAAAAGAAGCAACGCAGCCGATTCATTACGGAGCTAAATTCTGTAACTGGATAAAACACTTGCAAAGGTCACCAAAACCGAGATTTGAATTCACGAAAAACATCAAGAAAAGAAGCAAAATCAAACAGATAAGCTGAGCATAATAATTTGATTCTCGACAAAAATGAAATGAGAGAGAAAGGAAACGAAGGTTTCACCGGTGGGCGCCGCGCCGGCCACAACCCCCACAAATGATCAGTGCGAACCGATGCCCGATAGCCCTAAAAACGAGGAATTTTTGACAAAAATTATTCGGTAGAAATCCTTTTGTATCTTAATACACATACGGCTTTTTACTGGAAATTTATTATCGGGTGGTTGGTGTGAAGATCAAAGTAAATTAATAGAAAATAATAATAATAATAGAATATCTAAATTACACTTAAATAAAAAAATTAAATTTTTTTTTAAAAAAAAATAGCTGGTACCCATCATGTTAATCTTGGGGAGCGACTTCTTCAGTTGATAGTCGTGACCTCCAAATTTATATTTTTTTTCCTTCTATTTCCTCCAATGAGAAGATGACAGATTTATCTCTACTCTTATATACGGCCTCTTCTTCAAGGCATCAAATATCTTTGGCAATAAAATCTCATGATGTCTTCTTTTCCTTCTATGTTATGGATGTGACCTTGTTCTTTTGCGATGCCTCCTATTATTTGTTGAGTTTTTTGTTGCTTCTCTTTCAACACTTTAACAATAGTGAATTTGATTGAAGTCCCCAACATCTTGTCCAATGTCAGTTAGATGACAATCTTGATGTTTTCGGTAGCACAATCAGGTGAAGGCGAGCAACTGATCCGTGACTTGTATTGAAATCTTCTTTCTCTTCAAGAGAAAGTTACAAAAAAAGTTAGGAGGGTCACCATATACTAGCTTATGCAAAAAAAGGTTAAAAAAAAAGAAGAAAAATACAAATTGTATTTCGCTTATTCTACTTCTGAACTTGTAAAAAATCATCAAGGGGGCCAATGTTTGTCCAAATCATGTGATGAACTAAGGGATCAAACCACCTGGTCGATCCTATGCCTCTACAGCTAGCCATCACCTGAGAAACAGGCCATGGTAGTTCCAAAATCAAAGGAAAAGGATAAGACAAAGGAGTGGATAAGAGGAGGTGGGTGAAAATTTTAGGCCATGAAATACGAAACCAACCAAAGGGGAAAAAGGGAGGTTTGACTTCTATAAATAATTCACGATAGATCTGTGAAAAAAATGGCTCACAAGTTGAAAGAAAAAAGAGAGAAGAAGAGTAGAAGAAAGAAGCAGGAATGAAGAATGAAGGGGAGGGGCCCCTCGCCAAAGATCCATCTCTGACGACCACCCAACCTATTGTTGTTGACCTTGGAGTGTTCCCTGACATCGCTCAATCGAGAACTTTGTCGGAGGAATCCGAAGTGGGGGGCTCGACATTGCTACTAAGAGAAGAAGCAGGAAAGGAAGAGGGAAGGGGAGTGCCCTGGCCGAAGATCCATCTCTAGCGACCCACAAGCCCACCAGATCAGAGGTAGGAGTGCCCTCTATAAGATCCAGTTGATAGCTGCCTTCAAAGACGCCAACCCATCGGATAAAGCCAAGAGAAGTCCCTGCCGCAAGTGATGACATCCAACAAACAGCAGAGTTATAGACCATCGTTCGGCCAGCCAAGGCCTCTAGCGACTAAAAATCCATTGAGTTCCCCTCACAGCCAGGAATAAAACCCATCCGTGAGCCACCACTGGAGAAGCCCGCCATCGCAGAAAAAGCTTCGAGAATCAGTAGAAAATAGCATTAAGCAGCCACCTTGTTGGTGTGCATACGGCCAGCCCAAGCTATCGCTTGATAGACTGACATTTCCACCGGACTCTCCTCAATACTCCAAATAAATCAAAGTTGAGAGCCACCATCAGAGAAGCTCACCCTTGTCGGAAAACTGCCCAAAAGAGGCCCACCGAAAAGTGAAGAAACAGAAAGCCGCCGACTTTCCAACCTTCGTCCGGTCAACCCAGGCCATCGTCGATCACGAAACCACCACCAATCAATCGTACTCACCGCTAGATACAAAACCAAGTCCAATCTTGCAGGATAAGTCTCCCTTCATTGCCAGAAAACAGTGATAGATCCTAGTCAACAATCATCGCTACTGAAACTTATCACTGCCACCGTCGCTTACTGACACCTCCACCAACCTTCGAACCGGTGCCAATCGTCTCACTTGTTGGAGATTTACCGATCTAGGAGGTCGCTAGCCTCAACCGCCAAAAATGCATTCGCCGGAGCCTTGAAGTCAGCATTGCACCACCATTGCAATAGGTCCATAGGATCCATTTACTGTTAATCGCATCCACTTTTCTGTCTGAATCCGTGATCAGCTCCGTTGCCTCGTGGTTGATTGCGGTCGTGACCAGACTCAAACCCATACCGCATCTGCAAACCACCCACAACTCGGATTTGAACTAGTGCACCCCGCACCACCCGTAGACCGGCGCACGCAAAGAGAAAAGTAAAGTTACTCATGCCTTCGATTTGGTTCAGCATTTATTTGTTATGAACCAACCCAAAGTGGTCTAATTTAGACTATTATTATTATAGAAAATAATTTGAAGGCCTTCAAGAGACATTGGATTGAAGTGAAACTTGCTACCCTACCATTTTTTGACTCTCCAGACACAATGATGAGGTTATTTTAAAGATTTAATAACTATAAAGTGACGAACTAAGACATTGGAATCGAAGCTATCAAAGATGGATCAAATAAAAAATGTTAGAATTCACTATTTTATATAAGTGTAAAATCAACGAAGAAATAATGAATTGTGATTATCAATCTCACCATGGATTTATTAGGGATTTAAGTTAACCTCTAAAGAACCACGTAAATATTTCATGTGTCTTTCCTCGCTCGAGATATTTTATTTATTTTGTATCTCGCACTATTTTTTTATGCGACAAAGGTATTTTTGGTCCCATTGAACCCACTCATTCAACCCTAAGCGAAGATTGAATCACGGGGCGGCAATCTCGTGCCCGAATAGCAATTTTATTGAATTAAAAAAATTAGAATATTTTATTCAAATTAAAATATTTTTTTATCAAAATTAAATAAATATTTGTTGTTTTTATTCAAAAATTATATAATAGTATTTATTGAAAATAAATTTGTATATTTATACTATATATTATTAATAAATGTCAATGTATCTAGTGCATTTGCATGTGTCTTTAACTAATTATATTTAAATTTCCTAAATTTTATAATTCTTTCAAAATAATTAAATATTGGAGACAGAAAAATAAATTATTTTTAAATATATAATAAAAAATTAAAAATGAAATATGCACCAATCACTAATTATAATGTTAGTGAACTAATATAATTGAACTCCACTAGTTTGGCTTCCTAATCCGATTGACCTTCGAAAAAACCCACTTGTTCCACAGTCCAACAAACGGCTTTCTAAACGGGCAACAAATACGATGGCTCTCCCCCGTACACCACCCCCTCCCATACCATTTCCCTCGCCCCGCCCAAACTCTAGCACCGCCACAGGCGATGGCCCCGATCGACTCCCACTCCTTCGCCGACTCCTGCCAACCACTCAATGTCCATGCTAAACTCGCCCTCTTCTTTGACTTCACCTCCGCCGCCATCCGCGGCTCTGTCCTCCGCTCCCTCGCCGCACCCAACACCGGCCTGCTCACCCTCAATGCCCGCTCTGTGGCCATCTCTACTGCCTCTGACGCCACCGGCGTCCCCGTCGCCTTCGTCATCTCCTCGCTGGATGTCGTCAAGGGCGAGTGCATAACACTCTCCCTCACATGCCAGTTGTCACGAGGTTTCCCTCAAGGTAGAATTTTTTGCCCTAAAAGACACCACGTGCATATTCCCTTCCTGGAAATACCAGCCAACCTCAAGTACGCAACGAAAAACTAGTCACTGCAATCCTAAAAACATCAGCACCAACATATATCACCATCGAACTGCCGGTCACACCCAAACTGCCTAGTGGGGCCAACAGGCTATCGGCTACCGGTAAATAGCAATTCGACTCAATCAACACACGCACATGCGATATCGATAAATCACCAACACGAGTACCGCTACACCAAGTTAATACTCAGCACACCGGACACCACCATCGAACTGCCGGTCGCACCCAAACTGCCTAGTGGGGCCAACAGGCTATCGGCTACCGGTAAATAGCAATTCGACTCAATCAACACACGCACATGCGATATCGATAAATCACCAACACGAGTACCGCTACACCAAGTTAATACTCAGCACACCGGACACCACCATCGAACTGCCGGTCGCACCCAAACTGCCTAGTGGGGCCAACAGGCTATCGGCTACCGGTAAATAGCAATTCGACTCAATCAACACACGCACATGCGATATCGATAAATCACCAACACGAGTACCGCTACACCAAGTTAATACTCAGCACACCGGACACCACCATCGAACTGCCGGTCGCACCCAAACTGCCTAGTGGGGCCAACAGGCTATCGGCTACCGGTAAATAGCAATTCGACTCAATCAACACACGCACATGCGATATCGATAAATCACCAACACGAGTACCGCTACACCAAGTTAATACTCAGCACACCGGACACCACCATCGAACTGCCGGTCGCACCCAAACTGCCTAGTGGGGCCAACAGGCTATCGGCTACCGGTAAATAGCAATTCGACTCAATCAACACACGCACATGCGATACCGATAAATCACCAACACGAGTACCACTATACCAAGTTAATACTCAGCACACCCGCCACCACCGATACCGCTACCCGACACCCAATATGTCGAGTTCTTGGAATCCCATCGAACTCGACCAAACAACCAAACCCGATGTCGACTCTGGCCTATTATGGAACCTCGATTCCAACCTTTATTCCAAACACAACGAATAAAGGAATACACAAACAATCACACCCCTGACTACTTGCACGTTGTGGACATACAAACTTGACAACGTTGGTCTCCTATCCAACAAGAAGACCGTGAGAATTAAGAGAAACCCCTCACATATAATCCTCACAACACAACCTCAAGTCTCTCCCCTTGGATCGACTTGTTACATGCAATTCACTCAAATATGAAAAACACTAAGGTTTCCGAACGAGTATTGTGTACCTCAATCCCTTGGATGACGACTGCTTCAAGCAATATGTGAAGTTCCAGCCCTTCGACATAAAGATCTGGCTGCAGCAACTCCACCACTCACACTGGATCTCAGCAAGTGCTTCTCCACACAACACTCCCACACAATCTCCCACTCGTTCTCTCCACAACTTGAGTTTCTCTCCTCAAAGTGTAGAAAACCAATTGTCGTCCCCTTTCCCTGAAGACGCCAGCAAATATAGATACATATCTGCCCATGTTTAACTTGAAGTCGCTACGATACTCCTTAGATCTGATTCATCTTTATCTCTAAGGATGTTGCCTTATCCAATTCGCTATTGGATAGAAGATCCTAAATCTTGCCATGATCATTATCTTCAAGCTCCACCCATGGCTCGACCAATTCCAGTAATCAAACACAAGAGTTCCACCCTCCCGGCGCTGTGGCAATTTTCGACTAGAATGCCAGAACTCGAGTACCGCTACTCATCGGCACTCGACACCGCACGGGACTGGGTACCGCTCCAAATACCGCTATCAAGTTACCGATCATGCTCCAAAAGTATCGCTATCGGGAACCGGTCACCACTCTTGCATACCGGTACTCGCTACAGATAGACGCTCCATGTACCGGGACCATGCTCGCTCAAACATGCTGACCGCTCCAAATACTGGTACGCGCTAGCGCTGGCTCTTGATATCGCTACCGATCACCGCACGTGCTACCCATACTTGCTGCACCCTAGTGCCGCTACACATACCAATCATGTCGAGACTCGATACCGCTAGTTGCTCGGTACCGCTCGACATGCGCTCGACACTGGTGATCGATCATGCCTGGTCCTCGCTCGGTACACCTGATCGGTCATGCACGACCCATGCTCGTGATGCCTAGCTGATGGTGCTCGG
>JAVDBV010051529.1:0-17032 GCA_032619315.1 Piper longum
GTCTACCCATATCAGCCCAAGTCCGTCCGTGTCCTCTCGAGTCCACCAGACTCCACCTATTCACTCGCTCCCATGTCCACGTCCATGTCCACTGAGCTAACCGAACCCACCAATTCCAGCTTAGCCTAGACTAAGTTGACTCAGTCTACCTTGGTACAGCTCACCGCAATCAACTAGACAACTCTTTATCGATCATTTTTTGCCCATTTTTGTCTGTTTTTCTACCGTTTTCAGTAATTCGAGACTCCATATTTTAGCTAAGATGCATATTCACATTATTTGATATGTTTTGATGTTATGAATATTTTTATTTATTTATTTATTTATTATTATTTATTTCATGTTATTTATATATTTTTCGTGTGATGCACGCTTGCATGATTATTTATTATTATTGATGTTGTATTTCCTTATTATTATTATTATTATTATTTTATTCATGTTTATTGTTTATATATATATATATATAATTGTAAATTTGCTAGCACGTATGTTATTATTTATTTGTGTTTGATTATGTATTCATATATTTGATGACAATATCATTATTAGTTGCGATTAATTATTATTTATTTATTTATTCAGTTATTTATTTATTTATTACTTACTTGTGTATGTGTTAATATTTACTCCCATTTAGTTGCAAAATCATGTAGTATTATTTGTATCATCATTATTTATTGATTAATGTATTATTTATTTATTTATTATTCTTTTATTGATAAGTGAGTTTATTTATTTAATTATTAATTAAATGATTATTTAATTATTAATTATTATTTATTTACCTATATTACTTGTTATGTTTGAATTTGTGTGTCGAATGTTTGTTTGTTGATTCGTTTGGTGTTGTTGATTGATGCAATTTTTGATGTGATCACATATCACGAGCATGCATCATATAGAGTTATCAAACTTTTGCTTAGCAGTGAGTTCCGATGTAGGTTCCAAAGTCCAAATTCGTCATAGATATGCCATCATACTTGGAGTTTGGACCTCTGGCCCGTTAAGACTCTTCTCAACTTTATTGTTCTACTCTATCGTAGATTTGATTTCTATATTGTTGGACATGTGAAGTGATTGTTTTATCAGACCTCCCATTTAACATTAGCTATCTAGGCATACTTTACTTCTATGATTAATAACTCTCAAGGATGAGATCCATCGTATTATTTTCGAACTTAGTTTTACCTCACATGCCTTCAGACCTACTTATATGATTTCGTTTTGAGATCTATATATAGATTTCATTGGATTTCAATAAGCAGGGAGTTCGTGGATTTGATTTTGCATATAATGTGAACAGACACATATACAGGTTATAGTGGGCTCTGGATTAGTGAGAGGGATATTCCTTTCCCTAAGGAGCCTGACATCTATACATCTTGAACTTCCTCACATCCAAAATGGCATAAAGTAGACAGATACTGTGTTGTGTACAACGCATGGCCAGAATTGTAGTATCAACAAGTATTGAAGGCAATTGCATAATGGTACTCGGCCTTTGTGATTTGGGTCATGAGTTATGTGAAGGTTTGAAGAGGGCTTAGGATATATACTTTTCTTGAGAGTGGGACCAATTATTATTGAGAGTGGTACAACACCAGTTCAGCTCAAGATGCTATCTAGTCTGCAGCTTGATGATTCCTCAGTAAATGCCCTTTGAGTGCTCTCATAGAGTTATATATTAGTTTTCCTTCCTTGTGGAAGCCATATTCCACTTGCCAATTTGTATTAGTTATTTTTCGGGATAGTTACACTCGTTGTTGACAATTTTCCTATTATATATGTAGGTCTTGTATTCTTATGTGTTAGGCCATTTTGGTGGAAGGACTGATTGTTGATGCACACACTTGTGCTCAGAGCATTGTTATTTTCTTTTGTACTTTCATTTGTGTTTGATGCATGCCTTTATGTATTTTATTTGATGTATCATGATGTATGTTGTAACTAGCATTTGTAGCAGCAAATTAGATGTGTTATCACGTCTCTCGATGAAACATTCAAATTTTAATTTAGTAGTTATTTTGATCTATTTACTTCCTTCTTTTTATCTATTTAAATTTTAGCTATTGTTGTGTGTTAAATTCACATGCTATGTCATTGCACGTAGTTTCTTATTAGGTTGTTGCACACATTCATTCATCTTTTTTTGTTGAGTGTTCGCTGCTCATTTAGTGGTTCTTTATTTCTTGAGACACCAAAAGAGTTGTTTCAGTTTGTTTCTCGTTTGAGTTTTAGATTAATCGATTTAGATGTGACCTGACTTGATCATCCAGTTTTGATCCAGTTCTTAGGCAAACCGGATTCAAAGTAATACGTTGTGAAACATCATTAAAAGTTATAATGCTTTCATTGTAGGTTAAATTCACCTCATATGCTCTCATGAATGGGCAATGGGTTAATTACTGCGATGGGCAATGAGCACTCTAATTTAATTTCCCATTTCTTTGGGATGCTATCTCACAATTGTATTTGACCGCTTCTTATAGGTATTGAATTTAATTGTCAATGGCCTTAGTTTAGTGGTAGAAGTACCACCAAACTTATCCTTAAAGGCAATCCATAAAGAATAAGCAGTGTCATATTCTTCAAATTCATACAACTAATCATTTTGCATTGTGCTCAATAGTGTAATTCAAGTGATGCTATTGTTAGACTTCTAGCCTCTAAGTCCCTTCTATGTTGTGTAGAAGTCCCAGCGGTGTATGAAGGAGGAGGTTATACAAGATGAGTAATAACCTTATCTACTTCCATACTTTTAAGGTTTAGAGTTTAGAGTTTTAAGTAATAACCTTAGTAGAAGTCCCTTTCAATATAACATATCATAATTTTCTTTACTGCTCATTTTTTCCCCTTATCAAGTCAGCAATGATTTGTTTGGAAGCCATCGTTAGTGAGCTTCAAAGACATAATAAAAAATACAATTATTAATAATACAAGAATTGTATATTAAATCAACAATTAAGATAACATTAAAAAAATTATGTGACATGTATACAATATTGAGCGGTACTCGCAATCACAATACTTAATTCACACAATCAATCAAATTTATCATTAATAAATTTTATCCATTATTTATCTAAGTTGAAATTAACTAAATATTTTTTAGTGATTAGCTCCAACTTACCAAAAGTGGTCTGACATGCATAATTAATTAAATGAAATTGTACGTTAAGCCAAAAAATAATAACTGTTAAATCCCTTAGTTTATGTCAATTAAAAAAACTTAACATCAATTAAAATTAATCTAAAATGACCTAATACTCTCAAAAGATCAAATTAGCATTAACTGAACTTAAAACAAATAAGTCATTTTTTGAATAAAATCGAACTTCCAGTCGGTTCAATATTGCCTAATTACTTAAGTCTGAATATCTTGTTGGACAGGCAAACACTAGTTGAGCAGACTCTTAATGGGTTTCTAGACGGAAATAGCACTAACACAATCACGGTCAAATGTGTACAATTCTAGGCAGTTAAATGGTCACGATAAAAAAACAAAAACAAAAACGAAAAAAATTGGTCGGACCAATTGGGCTATTAGTTTGAATGGACTTTAATTGTCCGTCAGACTGCTCTGAAATCGAGGTCAAGCCCGCATCCACTTTCCTAATACAAGGTTTAGGGCAGTGAAGTGGGGAGGAGTCCGATGGCAAGCGGAATCCAACCAGCTCATTGGCGGCCGTCAGCCGGCAGCCGAGCGGCGGGGAGGTCAGGGAGGTGAGCTCCAGCATCGGGAGCAACATACACGAGGAGGATGAGCTCTGATGACCAGAGTGGGAAGAAAATTAGTCACGGGCCAGGCTAGTGTAAGGTCATCAACGTCGGTTGCGGTGGAGCAAGCTTGGAGGAATACTAGATCTTGGAAGGAGCTCCTACGTTGAGTCGACACCACCGGAGGGGAGCTTTGAAGGGTCCTCTGGCGTGTCTGTACCAACGCCTACGAGGTCGGCAGCGGCCGTGAAATGTATGGCGGCCCTGATTCCGGCCTACACTTGGTAAAAAAAAATCCTACCTTTTTTAATTTTTTTTTATGTGTGCTGTGTTTTCCAGTGTGGAGCCGGCATGGCCGGAGATCGGACTTCCTATGTGGGAGTCCGTGAGGGGATGGGTGGGTGGGTTTCACTGCCGGACACTGAGAGGGTCTACGGCTGTCGCCGCCCGACTTTGAAGTTGGCAGCTAGGGTTAGGGTTTCTTAGTGGGTAGACTTAGGGCTTTTTAAAAAAATGTTTAATTCATAATCAAATTAACAAGAACCCTAAATCTAATATCAAAATACAGATCTAAAAACATGATAAATCTCAACAAATATAGAACAATTATCATGTAATTAACTAATTATCACAAAACAAACATGATAATCACATATCTATTAATGATAGGATAACTAAGAAAAATAATTATGAAATTAATCAATACTCATCATAAGCATGATTAAACACATGTAATTAATCAATTACTGAGTTCTAATCAATGAAAAACATTAATATCCTTGCATATTACATAATTACGTAATTGTAAAACATCCAAACAGATAGATTATTCGAACTCAGTCTATAGAAACATGATTTTTAATCAAAATAATCAATCACAGTCATGATTTATAATTAATCATGCATGAATGAGTTAAAAAAATCATGATGTAAATTCAGAAATCATGGAAAAACGTGGAGAACATCAAAAAGTTCCCAATGCCGATGAAGATTTTAATAAGAGATTAGCAAGTGTACCTTGCAGCAGATTTGATCGATGATGATCTCACAGGTTAATTATGATCCATAGCAGGTTAGTTCGAGGTTTTTACTTACATGATTGAAGAAGAATTATGATCCACAGCCTAGATCGTCAAAGCGTAAGCACCAAAACCCTTCTCTTCAATGTTGTTCTAGAAAATAAAATAATTTGATGAATTTTTTATTTAGAGGGAAGTTTATTATAGTTAAACCCAATAAGACTCTTATATGAATATATATCCCCTAATATACATTTTTACCACAAATAAAAGAAGTATTTAAATAATAATTAGGTTTAATTAGGTCAATTTCTTAAACAAGAAACTCCTAATAAATTTGGGAACTCCCAAAATATTAGGTGTAATAAATATGCCATACAATTATCAGCACCTTATATTACATTAAGGAGGTTTTTGTTGCTGTTTTTAATCTTTCTTGCGTCATGGTTAATTCTTCCTCCACATGATAGTTTTATGAACCTCTTAGTATACTTACTTAATTTAAAATTATTATTATTGTTGTTATTGTTATTATTATTATTGTTGTTGTTATTATTATTATTATTTATTAGGAAAGAATTAAACTATTATTCAACCTACATTAAGAATTTTAAAATATTTATAAATTTGAATATATTTATAATTATACTATCAAAATAAAGTTTGTTTTTTAATAATATATACTTAATTTATATTTTATTTTATGTATTTATTTATTTACATATTGTTATTTATTATTAAAATTTAGAGTATAATTCTATTTGAATTTTTTTTGAAAAATAAATTTTATTTAGTTATTAACTTTTTTTACTTATTAAAACTAAAAGTAATTGTATATTTTGTTAAAATTAAATAAATATTCATTATTTTTATTTAAAAAAATATAGTAATAATTTAAAATTAATTAATTGTACATATATATATATACTCTTATTATTAATAATAGAGGAACTAAATATTAACTTGAGATTAAAAATAGAAGAATCAACAAATTAAAATATTTCAAAAAATAAAATAAAAATAAAGTAAATTATAATTAAAGAATATTTTTTAAAATTAGAATTCATCTCTAATGTAACACCTTGATTTCGGTTCACCTAATAATCGAATCAGAAATATTACTGTCAAGTCAACTCATGCTTAAGGTTCAAGTTTTATAAGAACCAATCAATTATATAGATTAAAATAACTTACTTCATGTCAAAAGAATAAAAGACATTTTTAAATATACGTGAAAACTTATTAAATATAAATAAAAGCATGAAAGAAAATAATTTTGCTGAGTTGAAGTATGTCTAGTGATTATCTATCCTTCGTACTAAAGTTGACTCGGGATCACAAGACCTAAATATATAATATAAAAAACGTAAGTAACGACCGTTAATAGTTCAAAAAATAACTAATATAAATTGGCAAATGGATATTTCATTACTCACTAAACTTACAAATTTTAGAATTGTCTCACACTAAACAATAAGCAAATGTATTTAAATAATTGTCGATATGTATGTATGACTAATATTCATATTTATACATACAATTATACCTTTACATTCTTTATATTGCACTTGCCACGGTACTCAAGTGGCAAAATAAACAGTTAAGTTAGGAAGATAAATTTTAGAAATATAATGCTTTATGTAATGCCCTCATATTCCGCACCACCTCAGGGTTTGAAGGAGTACTAGTATAGTTCTTACATCTTATACACGCTCTTAGTTGTAATTGTCATAAGCCTTTTTATTTTTACATATAGACTTGGGAAAAGGTTTGGCACTTAGATTATGGATCTTATCTTTTGAAAATTATAAGGGGTTTCAACTTTGAAGTTTTATTAACATGTATAAAAAATACGGTTAAATGATTTGACATAGTTGAGATTCAATAAAACGCCACCAATGTCATACGTTTAAAACGCAGATGAACTCAACACACAGTGTGTTAAGCAAATATCAAGTAAAGGGAGAGTTTTGCAGATGTGTGGTTTAAGTTTCAAATATAACGTCTCATCTACGACGAGTTTGGATTTCGAAACTTAAGTCAAACCCACTCCTAAATAAAATAGATCGAAACCCACTCCTCTTAGTTTGTTCATATCTTTAGTATATCCTAAGAAATAAGATAGTAATAAATAAACCCACAATTAAAAATTTAACACATAAATTGAGACATAATAAATAAAATAACTAATAAATAAATAATAAATACACTCATTAATAAATAGATAAATATAAATATCTAAAAATAAATAATGCTCTAATTATAAAATAATAATATTATTATACTATCTAAATATATGACTAAATACTAGCAAATATCACATATAATCATGTTAGTAAATATATAAACAATTAAATAAATATATATAATCATTTGATAAACAATAAATAAATAAATAATATTAATTAATCATAAATAATAAACATATTATTATAATTGTCCAATACAAAGTGCATAATTAAATATAAATAAATAATAACATACATATAACAAATAAATAGATAAATAAATAAATAAATAAGATTAATATTAATAATTAAATATATCAATAATAATAATAATCACATAAGCATTCATTGTATATGACAACACTTAAATAAATAATAATAATAATAATAAATAAATAAATAAACTAATGTAGTTTTATCGAATTATCGAAAACTGTCGAAAAATAACTGAAAATGAGCATAATCAGGTTAACTCAGTGAATCGAATTGAGTCAGCCAAATTAACTCACTGAACCGAAAATGGTAGGTTGGCTTGGTTAGGCTGGTTTGGATTACTAGACATGGACACGGACAAGTAGGCGAACACAACCAGGTGAACAAGAGTCGAGGGGTGGATGCAAATGCAGGCAATCAAGTCTGACAGGGCGTTCAGTGCTTGTTGCTAGAAATTGCTAACGGCGGCGCTGTTTGTGTTGCCGCCGGTGTGCTGATGTCGGTTGGGATTAATGGCCTAAGTGACAAGGAAGAGGATGTTGATGGTGATCGGCAAAGTTTAGTTGCCGATTGGCCATGGGTGGTCTCAAAATGAAGACCTCGATGAAGTGAAGTTTTGTTGGTGGTCGGATCGTCTAGAAATAGCTTGACGATGCCGAAAAAAGGTCTGAAAGGGCGGCGATGGCCGCAAAAATCGAGAGTAAAAATGTAGTCGCCGTCGGCAACTGAGGTGGCCTGGGTGGTTGTGAGAAGTATGGATAGATTGCTGGTCACAAGACGGTCATGGTGGTGTTAGTCTAGTAGCTAGGGGAAGGTTGAGAATTTGCCAGTGGTGAGGCGAGAACTTGCCAGTAGTGCTAAGGGTGTAAAAAACTCCGAAAATGGAAGAAAAATCATTGAAAATTGATAGGTGAAAGCTAAATTTGATGTGGATGGTTCTAATCTTACTACATGGCATGATCGAGTGGTGCCTATTTATAAGTATATGGATGAAAAGTTAGGATTGAGACGGTCTAAAGGCAAAATTTATTTGAATCTTAAAAGTGACCATATAGACAAGGAGTTGAAGTAAGAAAGTTAAATCAGTTTCAAACCCTAAATTTAATTCGGTAAAAATTTATGACTCAAATTAAGTTGAACTCATAAGGGCAAGAAATTTTTAAGATGGATGTAAATGAGATACCGTAAAAAACTTAAATAAATGTTTAACACTATAACGACTTAGTTTTAGGCTTAAAATCTTAGTTAACTTATTAAAAAATATATATATCTTGTGTATACATTAATAATTAATGCTCAATTTTTATATAATTAAAATTATATGTATGTTGGACATGCTCAACTATTATAGCATGATCATATAACTACCTTGATTCTATATTCATGGCTTAGAAATTGGTCTGATTTGAGCTCGTTCTAATCAACATTAGATTGGATTGAATCGGAAAAATTATAGGCGGGTATCTCTATGATTAATGTAGTTATTATCAATCTCATTTTTTAATAAGAGAAAAAATAAATATTTAAAAAAAAGAATTATCTCTAATAATACCCCGCTCATAGCACACACCAAGTTATAAATATACGTGCATGTCGCGCGGGCCTCTCGCCAGTTTTATAAAATCGTTTAACAATTAAAAAAATGAAAGAGAAAAACAAAAAAGAAAAAGAAAAATCCCTAAAACCCCTCCGTGTCATCATCATCCTGTGATAAAGTAGAATAGGCAAGAGAGAAGCGAGGAGGGATCAGATCCATAGAAAACCTAGCGTCCCGATTTCCCCAAATCCCCCATCCTGCGGCTCACATCCCCCTCTCTTATTTATACTCGCCCTCCACTCCCGCCTCCCCGATTCTTCCCCCCGATCTCCCCTTTCCTTCCCCATTCAATTCCTCAATTCCCACTACCAACACCAAAATAAAAATCCAATCTTTCTCCCCGTCTCTGCCTCCAACCTCGCCTTCGAATGGTGGTTTCTTGCGCCGCACACACCTACAATGGGCGATAACCAGGCGGTGGACGTGAAGGTGCAGCAGACTGTGGTCCATGGCATGCAGCCGGCGGCGGCGGCGGCGGTGGATTACCGAATGCAGCACCTGCCCGACCATGTCAACCTGCAGCAGGTCCACTTCGTGGCCGCCACCGCCATGAGCTTCCCCGGCCAAATCGACGAGGTTCCGGCAGGCGAGGGGCAGCCCGTCGCCCTCCCGGTGCCGGTGCAGGTGCCGCTGATTCAGGTGATGGATGCCCATCCGATTCAGGTGCATTATATGCAGGATGCCGATCATGCGGCGGAGGATGGCGAGAACGACGGCGCCGGGGATGGCGGCGACGGCGAGCAAGCCTCCTCGGCCGAGCATGTTCTGCTGGTGAACCCAGCGCACAGGGGCCAGGGAAACCAGCTCACGCTTTCGTTCCAGGGCGAGGTGTACGTGTTCGACTCGGTTGCGCCCGAGAAGGTCCACTCTGTTTTTTTTTTTTTAATCACTTGGGATTGCTGTTCATAATTGATTCTTATACTGCTCTTGAAGTTAAACTGGTGGTGCCTAAAGATGGGGTTTTATTTTTTGCATTAGTTTGTCTAATGAAACGAACTTGGAAGGAGTTGATGCAACATGAGTTTATAACTTGAATTAGCCATGCTCATTATTTTAGCTTTAGATTTGAGTGTTTGGGGAGATGCCTCAATGGCAAACGACTTAACACGTTTTACGCAATTGGCATTAGGTTTTTACTGTGGCATATAGGAATTGGAGGCGTTTGTAATTTGGCTGTAAAAGTTAATGCTATTATCATCACTTCTAAAGCTGAAAAAAAAATGAAAATTTTGAGTCATGATTCTAATTTGTTTGCAATTGACCAGAATTTGACCTCGTTTATAAGTTTTTTACTTAAATTTATTTACTATCATGCACCTGCGTAATAACATTCTTTGACTAAGCCATGTATAGATGACAATGTTTTTAGATTATAGAATGTGAGCTATTTATGCTGTTATTCAGCATGTGTGAGATTTTTACAATACTTGTGAGTAGTGAGTAAGTGAACGTTGGCTAATTTATGTATATACATCGAAAAGGTTACATTAACACGTAAGGACCTTACTTCTGTGATAAATTGTTTACAATATCTTAAGTAAACAAGGAATTGCAGTCCACTATATTCCCGGTGGCACCTGCTAATTTAAAAGCGAAAGAGATAAACAGCATTATTAAGGATGGAACACCTGCTAAGGAAGGATACAAGTAACTAAGCCAAATCTTACTAATCATAGCTCCATAGAAATAGGAACGCAATATATTCCAATGTTGGATTTGGAAATCTTCAACATGACTCTAGTTCAGCAAATCTGGTTTACATGAAAAAGATAATGCTCACGGATACAATTTTATATTAAACACTTTGATGGGAAAATATGTTCATAACTGTGTGATTCGGCTTCTTAGTTTGCCTATTCAACAATTTTTTATATATTTATTAGGTTTGCAAGTTCTCCTTGTAACTGTTACCATGTTTCCATATGTATGTTAATAGTTATATTATAACAGTGAAATCCCAACCATGTCTCATCATCTTTATTCAGGTACAAGCAGTTCTTTTACTGCTGGGTGGACGGGAAGTGCCTCCTAGCACACCTCTCTCTGCACAACAAAATAATAGGGTATGTGTTGCTTGTGTCCGCAAGAGTTTTTACTTGGCTTTGAAAGTTGGCTGATACTTGAAGTTCTCTGCCAGGCAGTATTAGCTGATGTTCCCCAACGAATGAGTATGCCTCAGAGACTTGCATCACTACTTAGGTTCCGTGAGAAGAGAAAAGAGCGTAACTTTGATAAAAAGATACGATATAATGTCCGCAAAGAGGTGGCCTTAAGGTATTGGACATCAAGCCTATGAAACTATCTTGTCTATTTTTTCCCCATGTATTAGTTTTGAAACTAGCATTAGAATGTGGAAAAACATCAAATTGTTAAAATTTTGACATCATTGAACTTACAAAGGTTTAAGGAAACTAGAATAGTAATAAATCAGAACCTGGAGATATAATGAATGACTGTACCAAAACAATTTTAATTTTTGCTGTTTGAAACTTAATTTAGTTGGAAGAACCTTCTGGAATATGGATCAGAGGAAACGATGAACTTAACAAGCAGCTTGAAACGTGAGTTTTTGTGCTGTTACTGAGAACTTATGTGTCACTATATAGCGAAAACTAGTTTCAACTTAATATTGCTTTTGTCTTCTGTTATTTATGATCCAAAGCTTCTGTTATAAACCAAGTTGCTAGCAATACCAACTTCTATTCTTGTATATTACCATATTCTTGTCTTGAAATTACTTCTTCCATCTGTTTTAGTTGTCAATGTAATACTATGTTGCTATTCTTGATTAAAGGCTTACTATGTGTTACTAAACTATGATGTGACCAGACTTTGTTACGATATGACCATACTTAGTAAAGGGCTATCATGTATTGCCGATGGGCAGCTTGTTCAACAAATTAATTCCAAGAAAAATCTGAAGGTCCAAAAGTTCACCTCTAGTTATGATCCTAAAATCTCTTTGGTGGATATTAAATATGGAATAACCCTGTAATTCATTTTTGGGTGTTATATCATCCATCTCTGTGATGTCCAATCATCAAAATTTAGCCTATCAGCCCATTTCCTTCTTCCCTTTCACCAATATAGCCGTGACTTGGCTTTGATACCATTTGTGATACAACAGTTCAAATACAACCTCATGGATCTAAATCACCCATTCAAAAGGACTTAAAGTTATTAAGATCTGTACGTGTGCTCATTCTTTTAAGCACTAGACATGCCAATTGGTATAAGATGTATGACTCATCATAATTTTCCTTTCGGGTAGTAATATTTGATTAAGTAGAAGGTGAAATTTTTTATGGTTGTTCTTTTATTGAATTTCTTGATCGGAAGATGGGATAAGTAACTGATCCATTAATCCCATCAGGATGTGAATGTAAGATATAGAGTGTGCTCTCTAAATCTGTGGTTTTTCATTTTTCTTTTAAGGATGCAGCGACATAAGGGTCAATTTACATCAGCAAGGACAGTGGTTTCGGATGACCAGTCATCATCTTCTTCTGGTTGGGAAATGACATCCCAGGGTTTGGCATCAGAGAATAATGGATCTCAGACACCTCAAGGCACAGTGTAAGATGCATGCTCCAGTTTGTTCTTTAAAAATGGTTGCATTTGTTTGAAAAGCTGTCTGCTTACTTATAGTGTCCTACTACTTTATTCACATGCTCTTTGTGAACGAAATTTTGTTGTCAAAGTTTGTCACTGGCTTGGCAGAATAATTTTGTTTTCTAGGGTTAAAAGTGGTACTCAAAATTGGGGTTCCTTAGTAACTTCTATGACTTTGGCTTTTTCTGAGTTCATTAATTGTTTTTCTTTTTTCTTTATTTTATCAGCATTGTTTCTTGATAAAAAAGTAAATTTATTTGTATTTGTTGGAATTCCAGAATAAGATTGAGAAATCTGCATTCCTTATGTAACAATGTTATATACTATTGACATGCCTTTTTTAATATTATAAGCTGTTGTACATAAGAGTGCTAATATTAGTGACAAATTGCGTAGTTTAGAACAAACGGATTTGTGCTAGTTGTTTGACCTGCACACTACAAGAAAGTTACTATCGAGAATTATAGTTGGGCATTTTGCCTAGAAAATGCCTTGGCTGACCAAGATGTGCACAGTTCCTAGTTGATACATTTGGCAACAGTGATGCTAACAGTGATTGTTATTGTAATACAGAGGTTTCATTTGCAAATATTTCTTAGGTGCCTTCCTGACACAACACAAAAGAGGAGGGAATGAGATGAAATTGTAACATCATGGTCATCGTGTAGTCTTCTAAATTATTGTATTGGTGTTTGGAGATGGTTATTGAAAGGGAAAATTGATTTAGTTACCTTTATTTGATTATTTTACTTTCTGATATAGAAAGCACCATTTAAAAACCGACTTCAAGTTCATCTATTGCTCTCTTTCTTCTTCTTGTTTACTGTCTCTATGACTTTCTAAGTCATTTTTTTTACAATTTATGTATGTAAGTTGCATTTGCTGATTGACATGTGTATGGCCATATGAGCTGCTGGCCAACATTATAAGATAATGGTTTTAAGTTTTGGGTTTAATGCTTCATCATCATGACCAAGCAAGGGCTCCTAAAGTATGTTCATTCAAAGAAAATTTTTCCAGTATCATGTTTTCTTGTGCTCTGCCTGTTTTGCGCTTCTATATGATCAGCTAGGCAATGCCAACAAAGTTGCCAGTCCATTTCTCCGGCAGTCGAATGTCTTGGCCCAGTAAACAATATAGTGGAATATTTTGGTGTTTTATGAATAAGAATGACTGTAGTGTACTTGTTTAAAATGTTGTTTACAGATCTTGTCGTCACTGTGGAATTGGTGAAAAGTCCACACCAATGATGCGGCGTGGACCTGAAGGTCCAAGAACTCTGTGCAATGCATGTGGACTGATGTGGGCTAACAAGGTATTTTACTTCTTTGAAGCTTGATTTGTCTTTCATTCACATTTTATTTTGACCTTATAAAGGTAAGTTATGGAATTAGTTTTGAACTTATACTGAGTGTTCATCTTTCCTTCACATAATCTTGGACCTTTTAAGTATATAGTTATGGAACTTGTATTTTGATGTCATAGACTGTGTTTGAGAATTAAGGATTGATGTTCAAGGAAAACATAGCTTGAAATATGCATTAGCTACGCAAATATATGGTTCTTTATCGATTTAGTTTGTAGGGTTGTATGACATATGAGGGTTGCAAGTAGATGACCTGGTGACACAAGAGTTTGTCTTTAAAGAATCAAACTATTTTAAGAAGAGTTGGTTTCATTGTGTTTCTTATTTTAGTTGATTTAGAAGCCTTTTATTGTTGACGTTATTTTAGGAGTCTTCTTGTTAATTCATGTTAGGTTCTTACGAGTCTTCTTGTTAATTCACTTTAGGTTCTAACTTCCATTAGGACTTTCTATGAGTATATGAATGACTTAAGCCTTCAATGTTGAGGTTTTTTAACGAATTGAATGAAATTCTTTGCTGTGGCTACCTACCCGTCTTTGAATTACGACTTGATTTCTTGTTTTCTTAACTTGTCCTCAATCAACCAATAAATGACTGAATATAGCAATAGAGGGGAAACAAGTAGCCAGTAGACAGTTGTTTCATTAGAAGCAGCTATTTTACTGACCTAGCGTTTTACCTGCCGGGTATGAAATTTTAAGAGAGTGAAAACAGCTACATTTTGTGATCAGTGAAACAAAATTGTCTTCCTTAAAAGGAAGAGACTTGTTGTCAATCAGTTTGTCCTTTTTTACTTAACATTATGAATACAAACTTGTCATCTCCCTTAGGACATGAAGCTTCGTTATGTCTTTGAAAGTCATGAACCCCTAGTCCTGTTTTACTAAGCCGCAATGATGCAGGACAAAATTAGAAATTTAGATTATTTTGGTTAATTTAGGCCTTCTTATTATAAGTAGTGGTTTATTTTAGAACTTATTTGTCCTGTGAGTTCTTATTGTAGTTCTTTACTTATTTAGTCCATTTTTGAGTGTATAAATTCTTTCTCATGAACCTTGAGATAACTTAGAGTTTGATGATGTTGATAAAAATTGAGCTTTGTGCTTGAGAATCATGCTTTATTCTAAGCTTGACATTGAATCTAAGGTTGACATTAGTGAGCAGCTGATCATCCCCCTTGATGTGTGGGTGACGAGCTGCTCGTCCCTCTTTGCTTTCAATTTTGTTCCGATAGATCTCCACTGCTGACCACTTTTTCCCTCCACTTTTCCCTATCACACAAGCTACTCAAGTCATATCCATTTTAGCTGTTCTGAACTTCAATTGGCTTTATTTAAGATGACTCTTGTAGAACCAGTGCAGCTGAACCCAAATTCTTTTCCACTATCAAGGACACTGAACTCATTATTAAGTTTATACTTTTACAGTTTATATGTAAGCATGCAGTCTGTAAATAGCTCTTGATGGTGTTTTCCTTCTCTATCGCAATAGCTTGGAATCTTCATGGCTTTTCTGCTAAATAGAGAAATAACTTAGTGTCTTGCGTATATTCTTCCAAGCTCATCTTGCCATTGCATGAGCAATCATTGTGAACAAAGGGGATATAAAACAACTTACTATTCATGTGCAGGGAACATTGAGGGACCTTTCCAAAAACACTGTCTTACCTGCAGCACCAAATCCTCCAATAAATCCAATTGCAGGGGTAAACTTGCATATCCAAATTCTCGGTTTTAACTTCAAATTATACCTATCCATAAAGGCAAGAGTTTTAGAATTTTTTCATTGTTCCTCAGAATGATGCAATACAAAAATCTCAGCAAAATGTGGAGACAGTTGTGCAAAGCATGTCAGTTGAAGCAAATGGTCATGATCAACCACCCCCTTGACCACTCCATGTCGAACTGGTGCCTCTTTGCCTGTTTGCTTACCGTTTCAGGTTGAGAGAAACCATTGCATGAACAATCATTGAGCTGACACGGTCTATTTTTCCAGGGCGAATCATCTTTTTCTTTCTACCATCATGTATATTTAACCGTGGGTGGGTATCAAAAATTTGAAATAACTTTTATGTTTTTGTGTGCTGTTGTTTTACGGCAACAAGAGGGCCTTGGCATCGACAATGAGGAATGATTGAACTGATCGTGATGAGTGTTATCTACTTTTTCCTGCTCATGTCAAGTCGATGTACATTGTTGAACTGGAGTTTTATCTCCAGGAAAAAAAAATGAAAGAATTATTATAGTGATTTTGATAATATTTTCTCTTGGGAGGAATTGTGTATGCTGATTACCAGACACAAAGACCAGCGTTATCTACCTTCCTAATCTTTATGCCCTGCATTCAACTAGTGTCGTGCGCTCTGTCAAGTCTGGCTCTGTTTCGTTTAGTTTGAATTTGGCTTCTTTGTCTCAAGCTAGTTTGACGTTGAATCAAAGTTTGAACCAATTAATTTGTATAAAGTTCTAATCCCTTTGTTGTATAATTTACACTAAATTATTATTTTAAAAAGAGGGTACTATTTATCTTAATGTCGCATAAAATTATACGAATGTTTGAATTTTTTTTATTTATGATTTTAATTTATTATTATGACAGATTTATCGAAAATATTTGAACTTTATTTTTATATGAAATATTGAAATTCAAGTCATGTATAAGCATTAAGCCACAAATTGTTTCATTTGAGATCGATCTAGATTTCAAATTAAAATTGTATTCTATTGAATAAGGAACCAAATTGAACTAAAGAAAACCATGAATAATATTACATCCAAGCACTCAGCTTATACTCTGAAATATATATTCATGTTAAGTGTAGCTATATTATATAAATGATTTTTAAAAAAATTATACATGCGAATTGTGGACCGTAAATTTGAGGTTCTACATATAAACTTATGTTTAGAACCAAAAAAGACCGTTTGTATGGATGATCTTACTTTCATAAGGGGTATTATCAAATGTACCCAGATGGATTTTCAATTAATTAAAAATAAAATGTATAGATAAATTATTATTATTATTATTATTATTATCATAACTATATTTAGTAATAACCAACCCCGTAGTTGGCCTAAAGAATAAGAATAAGTAATAAAAAACTATTAATAAAAAAACGTTTATTTATATATTTTTTTGACATAAATGAATCAAAGGGGATCAAAACCGTTTTTTATTCTGTTCCACGCGACAAACAATCAAAACGTTAAAGCAAAGTTAGACGCTTAATGCAAGTCATTAGGCCCCCCCACCCCCCCAAAAAACCCTTGGCTCC
>JAVDBV010051531.1:0-13701 GCA_032619315.1 Piper longum
AGGAGTGAGGGGAGTGGGTCGGAGTCGGTTGAAGACGAGGAGGAGGAGGAGGAGGAGAGTAGGAATAGGAGGATCGGGAAGAAGAAAGTGTGGGTGTCTATCGGTTTCTTGTTTTGTTGGTATCTTTTTACGTGTGAATCTTTTATTTTGTGTTGATAAAGAAATTGAATCCATCAATTTGATCGTGTTGGTTTGGAAATTGAAGCGGAATGATATTTTGTTTGTTCGTTTGTTCGTTTGGAATCAACATGAAATTAGAAAGCTTTATATTTTATTGAATGATATATGAGCTAAATTTAGGTACTAATGATGATGAATTGTGGAAAATTGTGTGGTAAAAGTTATGGTTCTTTATCATCATTATATGAATTGCATTTTGATGGATTGTAAATTTTAATGGCCATTGGTAAACTCATGGATTTGTATATTAGGTTCCATGTTCCCTACCACTTTTAAGGTGGAATAAGAAGGACAAAGAATTCGTGATATACATTTATTAAGGTACAGATTATGTGAAAATTGAAATTCATATAGAGCATCATTATCATAAGTTAGTACAATAACAAATTTGATTCCTTCAAATTCATTTTTTTGCAGAATTTGGTAATGGCTGGTCTTCCTTGTGTTCCACCTCAAAACTCTGAATGATTTCTTACTTTTGGTTTTAATAGAAGTACGACATTAATCTATATTGTGGAATAATTGAAAGTAGTTTCCCTTATTGAGGTTAAAAACCTTCACTGTGGCTGCAGATGTCAGCTCGTGCTCTGGTCAAAACTGTTGCTTAGTTTCTGTCAGTGTGCCTTTAACTATCATGCTAATTCTTTTATGATGGAGGGTTTTCTTTAAATTAGATGCATTTTTTATTTTTTCTCATATTTTCATTGTCATTGTTGTTGTTTTCATTTGCAGATCCAAAATGAGCAAAGAGAGTAATAAAAGAGGAAGCGGATTTAGTAAATTGTGCAGCCTTTCTCCACTCTTGCAAAAGATCCTTGGTGTTTCTGAGATGGCAAGACCTGAGGTAGTTATTTTCAACTTGTGCTTTTATGACAAAATCAAATGTTTGCTGCTAAGTTTCTGGTATCATTGCCTTGGTAGGTTGTGAAGCAACTGTGGGTTTATATTCGAGAAAAGAATCTTCAGGACCCTGGCAATAGACGGAATATAAAATGTGATGAAACCTTGCGTGAACTGTTTCATGTTGATTCAATCAACATGTTCCAAATGAACAAAGTTTTGTCAAAGCATATTTGGCCTTTTGAGAATGGTGTGTCAAGTTCATCAGGTTTCATGTGATACACATGTTTCTTCTATAATGTTGGAAAAAGCTTCAGGCCATTGATTTTATGACTTGTATTTCAGTTGCTTCTGCTAAATCATTACAAAAGGAAAAGCAGAAAAAACAAGAAAGAGAAGGTGGGTGTAGAATTTCATATATTAAATTCTTCACTCTATGTGTGCATTTTACACTTCCTTTATTTCAGGGTCAGATGAAATAGTCCCTAAAGAGAAACGACAAAAAGGTGCACTCTCAGGGTTTCTTGCTCCACTTCCTCTTTCAGACGCTTTGGTCAAGTTTTTAGGTACTGGTGAAAGTACTTTATCAAGGTCTGATGTTGTCAAGAGAATGTGGGACTACATTAGAAAAAATAACTTACAGGTAATCTTAATAGTTTTTTCATTGCAGAACAGCTGCTCAAGAAAATGTTTAAAAAAAAAAAGCAATGTATGTATGATGTAGGTGCATATAGTTGTACTTTTGGGGAGTAGCTGAGCTTAATTATTTTTTGCTGTTGTTCTCTTCTGGAAATTGGCTTTTATGACTGAATTGCTATGCTGCATATGATAAAAATAATTGTATAATCAAACAATTTGTGAATTTAAATGTAATTTTAACAACAGGTTATGAATTAATTTTAGATGTTAGGAACCAAAGTCTGGATGTGAAAGTAGGTCAGATGAATACTTATTATTTTTGTTGTAGTTCTAAATAAATTTGTCATTTAATTTGAATAGCTATCCTTCTTGTTGTAGTTCTTTAACCTTGTTGGCATTCTTAAAAATTTATTGCAAGACAGAAGAAAAACTTAACAGCGTTAGCTTTTTTAGAAAGAGTTATTTTTTAACTTTTGAATTTGTATGTCATATTTTTCTTCAGCTCATTGAGTTGGAAATTATCTACTTTTCTTGTTCATACAAGTATATCTTTTGGTGCATATCTGCATATTTACATTTTTTTACAAAACTTGCTTGTCTAAGTAATCAACATCTACCCTTTCTTTATTATTAAAGGACCCTGCTGACAAACGTCGAATCATATGTGATGACAAGCTGAAAGAACTTTTTGAAGTAGACTCCTTCAATGGATTCACAGTTCCAAAGTTACTTGCATCTCATTACATCAAGGCACAACCATGAGTAGTCATATTATGGTTTAATAGAACCTTATATAGAGGACAGTTTTTCCTTCTCCTGTATGCAATGCACACTTCTTTCTCACCATATCTTTGTAAAATTCCAGTTATGTGAAATATGTAACAAGTTGTCCCTTGGCCTATGGAAAATTGCTTTTCTGTATGTTTTACTCTTTTTTACCTTGAAACTATGAGCACCTTCGAATTTTCACTGAAAACTAACTCAAGTCCATTCAAAGCTGGTTTGTTTTGCAAAATACAAGGGTATGTATCCTGTCACCAAATTGTACTTTAGTCTTGTTTTCTCATGCCAATTCGTATCTAATAATCCAAGACATCTAACTAAACTTCATTTGCTTGGAAATAAAATAAAATAAACTCCATTTTTTGCGGGTTTTGGTAAGCCAATTTGTCCACCCAACAAACTAAGACCAGCAATTCTCATCCAAATTCAATTAGCTTCAACTATCATACATGGACCAAAATTTTTGCTGCCTGTGAGGATGACGCCTTGTCAAATCGTGTCTGAATTTAACATCAGTAGATGACACAACTACCATGAAATAAAAAAAAAAGTAGTCAACCGGTAGACCAAAAATTAAAGGAATAATTGACATAAAAAATCGTGTGATGAAAACAAGAAAACGAATTCCTGAGTTTATTTTCATACACCGACTCTGATCCTATTTACATTATGATGTGATACAACATAGCTCCAACATAAACATTTTCCTGTATGCTATACAACGAAATAATTATACAAACTGCTGTCAGCTAAGTACCCAACATTACTCCATCCAGAAGTTTGCACAAGAAAAATATGTGCTGCAAAAGTCCTGATCTATGATGAGTTAGGCCTGAAGGCTGGACCTTGCCATCTCAAGATAAAAGTGTAATGTCACACATCATTTAACCTATTCTCGCCAGATCGAATCCGATTGAAGCCTATCTTTACCAACTTGTTGCCACGAGGATAGCAACCAACATCAAAATCAGTCGGATTGATAAGATACAATTGGACAAAAATAAGGTTGGCAAAAGGTGTATGTTTTCCACGGACTGCATTTGTACAAGCTGTACTGTGAATATGAGATGTGTGACCTAGACAGTGTGGATAGGGCCATGAACATTCTCAAAGCCTAAAACATGGAGTACCCAGTACTGTGAATGTAAAAACTTCTTGATAAGATTGTCCACTATTACTGGAAAGACAATATATGTGCATGAACTCCAGATTTAAGCTAGAAAAAGAGGATGTTCATCTAACCAAGTACTACCAGTTTGGTATGGGTCTCCCTTTGCCAGTTTGGTTTGAACTATTCCACTCAGTTGAAGGAACCACCGAATCCTGCATACAAAAAAAGATAAGAGATTAATATATATGATGGAAAATCAGTATTCTGTATTACTCATCAACAGTGCTAATTACCCACCATCAGTTGCATACGGGAGAATTCATTTATGTATCCTGAGGTTTCTTGAATTTGGGAAAAATTTCTTACAAATCGATGTTCTAGAAGCACACTAGCAGAAGGCCTATCCGAAGGGTTTCTCAGAAAGCACAGCTGAAGAAAGTCCTTGCCTTCTGCAGATAAGTTTGCAGGTATTGGCGGGGATTCATTTTTTAAAACCTTGAACATTGCAGCGGCCTAAATTCGTAAAAGAATAATTTGGTTATAAAAAAAGCATATAACACTAAGATGCAACAGAAAAGAGAAATGTCAAAGAGAAATAGATTAGAGGTCACAGAACTTATTATTTATATGTAAAGAAAATAACCACTCCATCATAAAAATTAAAGAGTTTCTCATAGCTAATACTTACCCCTTCATATTCATTCCAAGGAGGTTTCCCTGTGAACATTTCAATAATTGTACAACCTAAGCTCCATATATCAACGGCCAAGTCATATCCTGCATCTTTCTGCATCATTGCTTGCATGACCTACAAGAAGTGACAACATCAGAATTGAACTATAGCGGTTGCTAGTACATACCAGACCGCTGCATTGTTTAAGCTAACAGTTGGTTGCATGTCAATCCTAATAAGAAAACAGTAGTTATGCTAAAAAGATATACCTCTGGAGCCATCCAATAAGGGCTCCCTCTCAATGATAGTGCTGCAGCCTGACCACTGAGCTGGAAAGAAACAACAAGAAAGTAGGCATATTGAGAATAATTCATCAAATAAAAATTTTTAGTATTATAAATGCCAACAACGCTACTCACATGTTTGGCCATTCCAAAATCAGCAAGCTTGACAACACCAGATGCATCAACAAGCAAATTTGCTCCCTTGATGTCCCTGCAGAAAAGATAGCAATAAAGACTTTCAAGATGTTCACTGGCAAAACTAAAAGAAAGGCCAAAAACCACTCTGCACTTAGCAGAAAACAGCAGCTATCACAAAAACAATGGTCTGTAAACCCAGATGCTGAAATAAATAGTACCTATGAATAGTTTTCTTGCTGTGCAAATAAGCCAACCCTGTTAAAATATGTCGAGTGAAATTGCGAACCACAGATTCTGTCATTGCACCACAATGCTCACGCACGTATTTACTAATTGAACCAGGATGAACATACTCCAGATATATGTAAAACCGATCTTCCACCTGTAGAAAAAAATGTAAAGGTATGGTCATATCCTGCATATATTTTTATTTTACAAAAATCATAGTACAAATTTTAGGCATGCGAAGAGTATTTACGATTTCACTTCCGTAGTATTGTACAATGTTGGGGTGCTTTAATTGGCTGAGAACTTTTATTTCCTAACCAGAAAGGGTAAAATGAGTACTCCCAAACTGATCAACTAATAAAAAGAAGGATGTTTCCAATAACACTTAGAAATCTCCTATATAACATAAATTTTGCTAACCTGCTCTAATTGCATCATAGATTCAACAGATTTTGGGTCATCAGGTATTAGATTAACCTCCTTCATGGCACATAAAGCTCCAGTCTCCCTGTAGAAATTCTAAATGCTCTTAAACATTTTATGAAGAGGAATTATCAATCTTCAAACAATAAGAAAACTCTTGACATACTTATTGGTGGCTACATAAACATTCCCAAATGTTCCATGCCCAATGAGCTTTCCCTTCTGCCACTGCCATTTCATTGGTGGAACCTCCAAAACAGGAGAAGAATGTGGTAAAAAAGTAGACAATGAGGGCAGAGGAGCTCTAGGAGGGAGAGGCAGAGGATGGACTGCGACAAGCCCCTGATCAGGCCATGAAGAGCTTTCCAAACTGCGGTTTGAATTCACTTGGGCCATCTCTCCACTTGGATTACCTGACTTAGAGATGACACTATTCCATGTTGGACTATGAAGTGGAGACCAGTCCTGATCGAGCCCACCAAACTGATCTGGTGATGCAAGTGAATGAAAAGCTGTTCTTGTCACATCTGATACCGGGATCTCAGGTGAAGACCAGAACCGGATCACTTGAGATGCTGCACTTGAAGAAGACAAAAAATCACCTGTACTCATCCTTCGAGGACTTTGCACGGGACTTGACAATTTACTGCTAGGAGCACTTCTAGCAGGTACATTAATTATGTTGCTTTCAACTTCTTCAGCAGTTCTTCTTTCCAAAAGAGTTTTCAAATCGTTAGCTGAAGCAGAGTCAGATGACGACTCATTGACATGCTCTGGCCTTTTTCGAGTTAACAGAGATGTACAGTTACTGCAATGTAAATAGAAAGTAGATCACTACCAGAATAATAAGTACAACAGACAAGAAACTCAAACAAACAAACAAACCATCCAAAATCAGAATCTGATTAATTACCAGCTGACTACTCAAATGAACAACCAACAGGCAGTTCAAATAAAACAACATTGTTGAAAAAAGCAAAAATTAATTTTAAGAGTTTTAGCTTAGATTTATTAAATGGCAGCGTCCATGTACCACTACTATTCAGTTTCAAAAATTTGTTCCACCAGGATGACCAAGTAGTCGCCATCTTCAACCTTAAAAAATGAAGATTTATACTAATCGAAAAGATAGGTTTGCATTTACCAGTTTATTTATCTCCAAACAAGAATTCCTGACCTACTCATTTATCTTATTTACAAAAACGAGCTTAAAGTAGCGGCAGAAAATCTCCATCAAATTTCACTTATTTCTTCTGAATGCAGATCATGGAGCTTCAATTCAAAACAATCAAACAAAATTTACACGTTCTAGCATTTGGAAGCATTGTTTTAAACCCTGTTCTCATACACCACATAATCATATACGATAAACACATTTCAAATTGGTAGCTGATAAAATTGTATCAATCAATCAAATGCCCGTTCATACCATCTGATTCAATCGAGTTTTACACCATTGAACCTTCCAATTATTCTCCACCTAACATGCCGCCCAAATTTTAACAAAACCAACAAGAAATAGACGAAAAATTCTCACCTTCCAGAGGAAAAGCCACTCGATTTTTCCTTCCCATCTCCACAGTCGGAACCAGCCAACTCCTTGGGCGACAGCAGCCGCCCGCGGCCCTCTACAATCCCCGGCCCCCACCTCAACAACGACGCCAAGTCCGGCACGGGGAGCGGCAGCGGGGACGACTCACCCACGTCCGGCGCCGTCTCCTCGACCTCGACCGCCGGAGACCTCGCCCCCCCGCCGAACCCGGGAAAACCGGCTGCCGGCGCCACCTCCGGATCGCCGGCGCGGCGGCGGCTGTGCTGCCGGCCGAGCGGGGGCTGCGGCTGCTCCCGGCGGGACCGGAAGAGCCCGATGTCCCTCAGCCCGGCGGCGCGCCTGCCTTTGGAGAGGGAGTCAGCGCCGGACTTGGGGGAGACGTAGGAGGACGACGGGGGGCTCTTCCACCAGGTCATCGCTGCCGGCGGCGCGTCGAGCTCTAGAGCCATGGGGGTCGGAGGAGCCGACCGCCCATGGCGCCGGCGCAGGTTAAATCGGCGGTTCCGAAATCGCCGGCGGCGGCGTCGGCGGTTGGAAACGAGAACAACGAAAACGGGGCTTGGGTGGAGAGGGAGGGAGAGATAACGGGGCGGGTTGGAGGCTAACGACGTTCCGTTGGAGGCCGTTGTGGGGTGGACGTTGGAACGGGCCGTGGGCGGGTGACGGGTAATTTGTTTTTCTCCTGAGGAGGCGATTAGTCAACTCTATTTCGATTGCTTCGTATTTTTTTAAAAATTTATTTTACCTAAGACACTTGTGTTTAACAGTATTAAGCGAAATAAGTAGGACTATGAATAGACCCATAATCTTAATTGTTTACTAATTTCAGCATCAAACTTTGATCCCAGGTAATTATCATGCAGTTTAAGTTATAATAAGCTACCGAGAATTGTAAGTTGTTTTTTTTTTTCAAGCTACAGGTATATGGTTGTTATATGACATATACTAAGATTGAAATTAGACCAAGCTAAGAAGAACATATATAAATGGTTATAACTAATTAAATGGTTGCCAGTATCTTTCTATCTCGCCTTCTATATACATGTTGGATTATTTTAATCACACATCCATTATATTTAAGTTGGAATTGGAATAAATGATGCATGGATGCCTTGCTATATTATGTATCATATGTTAGAGGTTTGTCTTTAAAAAATCTAGAGAGCCTACGTTTAGTTAGAACCGGAACCAAATGCTTTCTATATAAGTAATAAGTTTGTTAAAACCTTCAACCGGTTTTAGAGTACTTACAAAAGCCACTTAATTATAACCCACAATTCCCAATTGATCTTATCCCTTACAACTCACTCACAACTCTATTACGCGATTGCTTTCTAAGCAGCAGCTAACAACCGTTCCAATTTCCATGCATGCAGGGTGCAAATTTCTAATTAGTTATAGGCATGGGATTTAGGAACTAAATTGAGTCCATGCAGGGTCTGGTTCCTAATTCAACTTACCACTTTTAATTCTGCAGTTTTGACATTTTTTTTTTTATGTTCTAAAAGTGGAATTCAGATCTGGCTCAAACCATATTTTTTCTAAATCAAATCACATATTTTTACTTTGATGACAGCTCCAGCTCATGGGACTAAAAACCCAAAATTAGTTTATTTTTTTTGAAGTATAAATAAAATTTTCTTTTTTTATATAGCATGTAATTTTAAAATATAAGTATTATTAATTTAATGAATAGTAAAGGATTATTTTTTCTCAAAGGCTAGTTAAGGGTGAATTATGTTTTAAAGATGTGCCCAAGTTAGAGGTCAGCTCCATCCTACTCAATTAGTTTTTAAAGTAGACGATTAATGTCACTATGGAAGAATGTATGAAGTATATACTTGCACCATGCTATCCTTATAGTAATTTTTTTTATTTTCGATCGTTAATCAATGCAAAATATTAACATTGTGCCCTTTTTTTGGCCAATATAAAAATATAGCGCCATTTGAAAATGAAAATATAGCACTACTAGTGAACGATTTACTAATTATGTGTAATTTTGGGAAGTAAAATTATCATGGGTAATCATTCACAATTTATTTATTGAAATGCATATTAATTAATAGAATACATCAAAACAAATCAAATGTAACATAAATCCCGAGATTAAAATTTTTACATTTTCCGCTTCACCCGTCTACTAATTATACACTTTATACACTAAATTACACAACATATCTTTTTTTTTTCGATCTTTCTTCACCCCCATGCCTCTCCTTTGGAGGTCATGAAATCCTAAACTCTAAATAAAATAAAACATGAGTGGAACTTAATATTTTTTGATTTTCCAAGCCAACAATTTATATTTTTCCTAACAAGTTTTCTAGGACGATTTGTTCTTCACATTTGACTCTTTATATGTACTTTTTGTAAATTTAATGTAAATCGAAAGAAAAAAAATAACATTTGCCAAACTTGTAATTAAAATTAAATACTTTTAAGGAGAATATATTTATGGTATATTTCCTTAATAAAATTACTAGTGTTATTATCATAAATAATAACCGGGCATTCATTGTAGTACTTGCTACAATAAACTTGCTTTAACGCTTATTTTATTATTTAATTTAAAGTATTTACAAATTTGATTGTAATTATTAAATTAATTTCTTCCAATTAAAGAGATTTAAACTAATTATGCAAGCAATTCGGGTGAGTCCTTAATATTGACATACGTGTTCATAATAATTTGATTAATTAATTTCTATAAATTTATCTAGGTGACAAACTTGGCCATACAAATCCCTAATCGAAGCTCATCTATTCGATCATCCAGTCTGGATTCTCAATCAACGGCGGAAAACTTACGACGTCTTCCCCGCTAACCAACATAGTGTTGACAAGAAAATACTCTTATCAAATACAAAACCACAACTTTGTTGATAAGAAAATACTCTTATCAAATACAAAAGCACAAACTCTCCTTTTCTTCTCCAAACAACCTCTCCACACTCGATTCTGAATTCTTACATTGTAGAAACTTTGGTTCTTGCTTTCTCTCTTATTTTTCCTTATTTTCAACACACAATGAGAGGGGGTATTTATACTAACTCAAGATTAATACAAGCCACAAAACACACCTAACACATACCTAACATTGACTTCTACATTCAACAAAAACCACACCTAACATATACTTAACATTGACTTCTAATTTAACATGTGTAAAACATTAGAAGATTCTTTGAATTAGGCTTCTTTGTTTTGAATTGAGTTTATATAAACTTGAGTTTAAAACAAGTTTATATTTCAACACATAGAACCATTCACCCTAGCTATTACATTCCAATCACTCCAATCCAAACATTTCAATCCCGTATTTACAGTTGGAAAAAGTCCCTGCAATCATTTTCTAGTGTTTTTGGTTTGGTAAGAAAATCGATTGATTCGATTGGGAAAATTGGAAGTAGGGCTCCTAAATAAGCAATGTTAAATAAGTGAGTGAGCCAAACTTAATTTGTGTTTGAACTCGACTCGAGTTCGAATGAGTTTTGAACATATACACTCAAAATCGACTCAAATATTTTTATGTTATTCGAGTTCGACTCGAGCTCGAATACGTTAAATTATTTAATTATGACGAGCTCGCTATTGGAGAACTCGAAACTAACTCGATTAGAAGGTCAAAATTAGTTCACAACTGACTTGATAATTTTGACCCAAATAGTTTTTCTTGTACAGGTAACCTACATGTCTTTAAGATGATATTATTTTATTATATAAAAATAAATATAACTAGCTACAAATAAATAAATAAATAAATAAATAAATAAATATATATATATATATATATATTACCTTAGCGAAGGAGAGATAATGCTTCTATTTCAAACTTTAATCTAGATTATTTGATTATAATCTAGATTTAATAAAAAATAAAAAATAAAAATAAAACACCTTCACTACCACCCTCTTTTATATAGTCAATAATTATATTTATTTATAATTTTAAATATATTATATATATTATTATATTATATTATCGATTCGAGCTCTAAATAATAAATATCACAGTTTTGAATCGAGTTATCGCAGAATCGGACAACAAATACTTCTGAGCTAGCTCGATTATCCACCTTAATTAGGAGATTTCCCACTAAAATAGTAAAAGGAAACCGATTCCGCAAATTTCATCGATTTATTACCGAGATTTAGGGCCCATTTCTTGATGTGCGGTGAAACTGAAAGAATCAAAGGTGCTTGGCGGATCGACGATCGAGGTCGGGGGACGCCCGGAAAAATGGCGTCGTCGTCGAGCTCGCCATGCGCGGCGTGCAAGTTTCTCCGGCGGAAGTGCACGCAGGAGTGCGTGTTCGCGCCCTACTTTCCGCCGGAGGACCCGCACAAGTTCTCGATGGTGCACAAGGTGTTCGGGGCGAGCAACGTCGCGAAGCTGCTCAACGACCTGCCGGCGCAGAACCGGGAGGACGCTGTGAGCTCGCTCGCCTACGAGGCCATCACCCGCCTCAACGACCCCGTCTACGGCTGCGTCGGCGTCATTTCCGTGCTCCAGCAGCAGCTCCGCCACATCCAGAATGAGGTCCTCAACGCCCGCAAGGAGCTCTCCGCCTACATCGGACCCGCCGCGCTCTCCGCCCTCCCACACCCCCACAACCCCGGCGGCGGCGGAGGAGGAGGCGGAGGCGGCGGGGCGCCGTTCGGCATCCCCTCCACCCTCGTAGCCGGGCCGCAGACCCAGATGCTCCTCCCGCAACACCAGCAGCAGGCCCTCCACAACCAGCAGATCGCGGCCGCTATCTCCAACTACGAGCAGCAGGTGATCGCCGTCGTTCCAATCCGATTTCATTTTGCTGTTTAAGAGATATTTTCGGTTTGATCGTTTTGGACTGTTGAATGTATTTGTGCGATTTTAATGTTTTTTTTTTTTTTTATCGTAACAAGTAGTCGATGCGATTTCGTTTTGCCATTTGTGCATTCTCTTATCTGTAGATGGTTGTGGGGTACAAACATTGTCACTAATTACGGCTACTACGAACAAGTGACGATAACATATATCTACCGGATTCGATTTCGTTGAACGATTCTTGTGATCTTGATCGTTTTGGTTTGTTATGTAGAAGATTTGTGCGGTTTTGATGGTTTTGGTATTCTTCGTGATTGTGGGTGTTGGCAATGAACGTGATTAGGTTTTGACTTAGCGATTTGTTCTTTTGGTTTGCAGCGCGCGGCTTTGGTTGTTTTGGTACGTTCTTTTGATTGGTTGTGGGCGACGAATGGGATGGATTGATTGTGGGTGACGAACATGATTGTTTGATTGTGAGTGTAGGCAATCGTGATTCGATTTCGTTTTCGCGATTATTTTGATTTGTGCGGTTTTCATGGTTTTGGTGTTCTTTTGATTGATTGTGGGGGATGGACATGATGGTTGATTGTGGGTGTCTGCGATCATGAAATTGAATCGTCGTTGTGATTTGATTTGACCATTTGTAATGATTTTGGTGTCGGTTGGTGAGGTTTTGATGGTTGTACTTGTGGTTGTAGGAGATGTCGAATTCGAGGTTTAGCATGGACGACGGCGGCGGCTGCGGGGCGGGGAGCAGCGTGATGACGGGGGTGGATGGGCGGTACAACCCGATGAGCACGATGGGCGGGATGCCGTCGTCGAGCAACAACCCATTCGGGGCGCAGCCGGCAGAGTCGGATCTCCAGAAGCCCCAGATGTCTCCGGCTGCGCACCACCACCACCTCTCTCTTCAGCAGCAGATACTGCAGCAGCAACAGCAGGTCGAGAAGCCAGCGCTGAATCTGAGGGACGCCGGCCACGACAAACACACCGCCGGGCCGTCGTCTTGAACAATCTCGGTAGTGTTGAATCCCTGCCTTTCATCTCTCGATTGCAACGCATTGATATTTCATCATATGTTAATCAACTACACTCTTGTCATTATTTACGTTTCATGTTGCAACATCATCATTTTTCTGGGTGATCTTTGGAAATAAGGAGAAGGACGTCGATAACAGAAACGCCTGTATAATTTTTTGGAAGCCTTTTTTATGAATTCGATTTAGTTGTTTATAACTCCATGCAATGCAATGATATGTATGTTCTCTTTGTCAATGCTAATAAATCAACGCAAACCTTGTCACTAGGTTTGCATTGGCTAATAATTTTGCCACCCGATTTTAAAGTAGGTGATTATGTTGCTGATAACGATAAGTAATAATGGCATCAAATGGAAAAAAATATAGTTACCATAAGTTGCAATAATCAATCATAATTAATTTCCTATGTTCTTTTCCAAAGCCATGTAAATTCTATATCAGCGAGGCTAAGGTTAAAAGTGGATTTAATTTCCACCATAATTTTTATGTTGGAGTATTTTTTATTTGTTGGAAATGTAATCCTTTTGGGGATGCTTAATCTTCCATTGTACGTTTTGTCTGCTACTTCAAAATAGTTTCCAATGTCTGAGACATAAATTATATTATTCAATTCTCCGTGCCTTGGGATTATGAAATATATGTTGGCATTAAGTGAGACAAACACTGTATTCTTTAGAAATTTACCATTTGACCAATATGTGTGCTAATCTAACGTGTCTACATCAGTTCACAATAACAAACAGTAAATTTTAAGCTTAATTTAATTCAAGTAGAACTCAAGCCAACTTGGGTTTTATTTATAATAATTTTTAACAAAATTATAATTTATTAATTAATGCTCACAAATTTTGTAATATAGGTTAGCCATGCACAAAACAAATAAATTATAATTATAAGCTATATTTTGTTTGCATGCAAGCAAACAAGAAGTGCAAGAAAGCAAACTTTGAGACATTGAGCCATGAAGTTCATATATATATATATATATATATATATATATATG
>JAVDBV010051532.1:0-24317 GCA_032619315.1 Piper longum
TCCAAGCCCAATGAAAATATTTTTAATATCTTCATGTTTATGACAGCCCAAAACAAATGGTTCTTCTGATAATGAATTAAAATAAGTTAGACTTAAAGATGACATATCCTTCTACAACCCCAAAACAAACAGTAAATCGGTGAATAAAAAATACCCTCATGACATTCTGAAAAGTTGGTGTCAATTATGTAAATGTTTCCTTCACTACTCAGCAGCATGACAACCTGACAACTGCATTTTAAGTGCAAATAAATATTAGTGTCATAGCATTGACAACTTATCTGTGAAAATAACAAGCAGAGAACCATATCATTCTTGAATATACCACTTTCCACATCACTAAATACCACTTACTTAACCACTAATAGTGGCTTCTTTTTGTTTAATCACATCCAAACTAAATACCTTATCAATTATTCACTTTTTAAAAGAAAATCCCTTGTGTGCTTCAAGGAAACTTGCAATCAAGCGTCTATTTTCTGCAAATAACCACTTTCTCACGTCATGTGATGTATTTAGCATTTCAAACAGGAAGGCATACAAAAAATTTAACTGTTCACAAAAGATGACTGCGCACATTCCAATTTTAAGAATCCAACTCTCCTATCAAGCTTTTTTCTATCATCACACATCCAATCTTACTAACATTTCTCACAGTTGTAGAACTTTATAAAAATCGTGGAATAAGTTTATTTATGGAACACACTTTTCTTATTTTCCTATGCTAATACATTTCCATCCACAATATATTTTTCTTACTGAACTGAGAAAAAATCATGAAGTATATGCAATCAGATAAAACACAATTTATCCAGCAATATTATCAATTTTCATGATCATATGAAACACAAATCTTACAATCATTTTTCATTTTATGATAACTGAAAATTTAACTTTGTTTCATTACCACAAAACAACACCATCTTTATGCATTTTCACTTTAATCTGAGTTATGTGTCGTCCATTCATTTCAAAAGACTATAAAGAGTCAGGAAGTGTTGGCTTAAACAAATTGATATAGCATATGCCCCATTATACAGAGAATTGTGCACATAGAGCTTTTATATAATCAAATGCATCACAATACCCACACACCTGAAGCATTTGATCTTCTACAACAATTGCTGCTTCATGTAAAATCTCACAAGGATCAGAAGCAAAGATGCATTACAAAAAAGTTGAAATGCATGATAGCATTTTGAATTTCAAGGTGAAATCGTTATGAGATTGATCCTAAAGCTTAACCTAAGTAATCCATGGCAACATAGTAGCTTTAAAGGTGCTTTAGTCAATTTTATAAACATCGTGATTTTGTTACCAATTTAACCTCTTAGATCCTAACTTATCAGGTCATACATTATTGAGGTGGAACTGGCAATCATCAACATCAAAATGAAGTAAAGAAAAACTCTACTTAATCCATATGTTGCATTAAAAAAATCATATATCCATAAGGATTAATACATCATCTGAGATATCCAAATGAGGCTGCAGTATATATGTCATTTACAAGAAATATATGCAAGCTTTTGTTACTGCCGTCATGCGGTTGGCCTCAGTCATCCTCTTCCATTGTAAGATTTTAAAGGGTGCTTGCAAGACATACTACGATTCAAAAGGATGCTTGCAAGATAAATTATCAAAGAAATACTTTCTCTGTCCCCACGCAAGTCCCCTTTTGCCTTTGAACAAAGAAGCAAGAATTGATACTCAGCCATCGCTAATTTTCATTTAAGATTAATCAAATATTTCATGTATCAACCTTACAAAAATGAAAGCAGCACAAAGAAGTTTCATATTAATAAGTATGACAACTACACCATAACATCCATTTTACAGTAATAATAAATACAACTGGTAACAATTAACAGCAAAAAAGGGTATTCACCGAGAGCCATGATTTTACAGTAATATGACTTTAGAAGAAAATTTTACACGCCCATCCTCCTATTGACCACCGGAAGTGGAATCAAGTCAGATGGAAGGCAATTGCAATATACAAGCCCACAAAAGTAGGTGCACTCTAATATGTAGGCCTCTTCCAACATGAAACTTTAGGGAGAATATTTTTGACACTTAAAAATGATGTAGAAGACCCAAATTACTGGCTCAGCTCCCACAACTCCTTATCATGGTCGTTTTCTTTCCATCTGACTTGTTTCTTCCCGAAGCCCATAAAAGGCAAGGATTTTACAAAACATAGCAGTCATTTCTTGTAAGAAAATTATTCACTTTTACAAGATAATCACAAGCAATGAAAGTTTTTAACCATATACTACTACTTCAATAGAACAAAAGATCTAACTTTACCTTCCAACAAAGAAAATAGGAAACATGGCCCAATAAAAGGTAAAGTTATGCGTATGAGAGAATAAAACTCCATATCTATGAAAAACAAACCTACAAATCAACTTACCTTTCTGTGTATCCTGATCCCTGAATTGCACATAAACAAAGCACAGACTGCACACATGTTTCGGAAGTACTAAAAACCCCAATGTTTGCATCGAAGTATCTTTCAACAAAGTTGTTGCTCTGCACATTTGTATTACCAACTTGGGAAACCGGTTGGTAGGATAAATTTGCAATTAATCCCACGTCCATATTTGTATCATTTTGATGTATGTTAGATGCCTCCAAATCTCCATTGAATTTTAGCCATTTAGCATTACTTGAAAAATTCTCCATTGGGAGGGAGACAATTCTCTTCCTCGATCTCCTTTTATTGATTATATTCTCTGAAAAACACAAATTCTGTACAGTAGCACTAAATTTACGGTCATTATTTCCACTTTGAAGTCCAACAGTACTCTCCAATACTTCTTCATTGTGTGAGTCCAACAAATCAGTTCGTTGCCCGATTTCCAACTTCTCATCTAAACAGCCATTATCAACCTCAAAAACATATTCTCTTTGATGGTTTGCTGTAGTGCTGCAGCCTTCATCTGAAAGATTAAAATTTACGTGACAGAGTGCATCATAAATACATGAATCATCATCATCACAGGAGCTTGTCTCACAATCGGAAGAAGCCACAGAATATGAGTCAGCTGGGAATTGCAAGGATTCTTCCTCTAAATTGTGGCGACGATGAAGAATATCCTTTACATAGTGAGGGGGAGATCCAGAGTGCATGGAAGCAGATTGGGGACCCAAAATATCCTCAATAGCAATTACAGATGACCTGATGCCTGTTGGATCACTCTGCCCTCTGAACTTCAGCCTGTCACAGCTCATGCACTCACCATGAAAAGGATTAGCATCGCTCATCTTATAAATTGAGTTGTCAAAACTTTGCACTTCTATATGAGTATCTAACAATAATTTCTCAGATTCCATCGTAGTTTTACTCACTTCTTCTCCAAAGTCATACTGCTTTGAAACATGTAATGGGTTATTTCCAGAACAGTTATGCACTGTCTTCTTCCTCCTACTGCTGTCCGTGGTACATTTCAAAATTGGGCCTATAATTTTCTTGTTATTATCCTTTATACCAAGAGGGCTCGAGTCTGAATGTTCTCCTAATTCTCGCAACCAAGAAACTGCTCCCTCCTTCACGAATTCATCTCTATTTGACAAACTAGTTTCCTCATCATCATCATCATCACATTTGATGCTTTCGTCTCTCCTAAAACTACCACTATCAAAAGAACAAGATTCTTGATCGGCCACACCTACACCAAAACGACTTCCCAGCTCATCATCTTCAATAGAAGCTAAACGAGATAACCTCTTCTGCATATAGAAAAAAAACAAATGGTAAACAACCGATTAATAAAATGGAGCATATTGTGTGCAAAAAAGGACGTTTAATCACTCAATCAAGATTTTGAAGTGTACATTTCCTTAGTTAGACAAGTTTTCATATATTTCCGTTCTGGATAGTGGATACGGTGCAATAAAGCAAAAGCAATAAGAAGAAATCTGTGAAAAAAAATGTGAAAAACAAGCGAACCACTTGTACTGAAACTGGTGAAAAACAAGAAACAATAATTCAGTACAGACAAAGTAATAAACAAAAGCTAGATCAGGCCAGTCAATGAAAATCACAAATTTTTGAAACAAAGAAACACTAGAAAAACAAATAAATGAGAGAAGCAGAAAAGGCTAAAAAAAGTGGATTGGACCTCAAAAAAAAAAAAACAAGAAAGAAAGAAGTGGTTCATAACAACAAAGAAATCCAAATAATGCAAACTGTTGCACAGAATCTACCACCTGGACCAATAGCGCAATGGGAAAGAGATGTGCTACACCTACAGCACCAATACTATTTTTTACTTTTTAAACACCCCATAACTCAATCATTGACCGCATCTAGCTCTATGATAGGAACAAAGTAACCTAAGGCCAGTAGAAGATACCTATATTCAAAGCCACCCACCATTTTTGTGTTGACAGGGCTATCAAGAAGTCTCTCCTTTGCAGGTGAATAAAATCCACAGGCAGCCAGCCGTTTCATCCTACTAGCAAGAATAATTTGTCGCTTCCAAAATTCTTGTTTTCTAATCCCCATTTCATCCAATATAAGCTGAATCACAATATTAAGTAAATCAAAATAAATAAAAACATAAATTAGACCACACCAAAAACAGGAGGCTACTTAAAAAACTCGAGTGGAATTCTCATTACTTACTTTATCTGAGTGAATAAAATAGCTAAACACATGAGCTCTATACCATCGCGCCCGGCAAATGGGATTCCCTTCCAACCACAAGCTTTTCAACGAAGACAGGCTACCAAGAATTTCCAACTCAGAAAAATTGGAAATTATATTGTAGGAAAGATCAAGTCCTTCAACTGACTTGAAGTGCTCAATGCCATGAAGAGCAGTCAAAGCATTGTTTCTTAAAACAAGTTTTACTATTGGGCAATTGACCTGCAGAATAACAAATATAAGGAATTCATAAAAGGTGGCAACTTTGCTTCACAAAATGTGCACCTTTGAGTGCAAAAGCATAAGCAGCACTTGGAAACGTGCGACTAAATTTCTGCAAGAAATGATCACGATAAAAAAAAGATAAAAGACATGATATAAAACTTGAGGATCAATTATATCCGATGGTCATAATAAGAATGGTGAAAATAAACAAATGAGACCAAATGATCATAAAAAATGAATGAGAGAACAAACGATCGACTTTTGCATGTTGTACAACAAGAACCCAATTAATATATTTTAGGATGCTTACTCTCAATACTTTAAGCCACTATTGAAACATATCATACCAGAGTCTAATAACCAGACATGGGCACCAAAAAAGTCAAACACACCCAACAGAACAGCTAAATATCAACCAAGCCTTGAAAAGCCCAGCCATCAATCCTTTAGCCTCATACGATAGGTGTTTGATGATATTTCATTAGGATTAAACATCAGCATCAAGGTAACCAACATCAACCTCCACAACTTATCCCAACTGCCGCCAGCATGGATTTTGTGTAATCAGTCAAATGTTTTTTGTTGTAGATACTGTCCAATATCTGGTCTTTGTATGCTATACTGTGCTTCTTCTTTTTTTTCAGGGAAACTGTTGGTTAGTTGCTTTATGCAACTTTCATTTAGATGAAAATAGACAATCTTAAAATACAAATAAACACGAACAAAAAATAGCAAATAGTTAAGAAGATAGTTAGTATATAAGAATTACCGAACAGGCAAATCAAATACATTACATCTGCAAAAAACCTCAATAAAATGAACTCACCCCACTCAGTGATGCAATTGTCCGTAAATGATTAAACCCCAAATCCAGATGTCTCAACCTTGTACACTTCTTCAGATTATCAACTTTGGCAAAACGATTTCTACTAAGATCCAAAATTTCAACAGCTGGAAGCAATTGCAAAGATTCATCCATCAGAACAATCCCATTACAGGGGCATGAAACAGATGTTAGCTTATTCCACACAGCCGAATCCTTAATACTGACGATTCTACTCGCAAATACATGCCTCAGTGCATCCTGGAAAGAATAATTCATAAGTGGCCAAAGAAGTAATTCAATGTAAGAAAAGCTTAATGACCTCACCTTCTCTCAATGACTCAGAACATCTCGAACTAAGCACTTAGTTAACTTTTTAAAAAATTTAACAAAGGGAACACTTCATTAAAGTACAAGACACAGGTCATTCTAAAATCGGATGCATCTATGAATTAGAAAGCCGAGGAAGTTCACTTTTTAAGGCAAAACTAACTAGACGGGCAAAAAAGAAAAAGAGATCCACCAATCAACGATGGTTGGCGGGCGCAACTTACAGTGGAATTGTAACAAACGATTTTCTCCAGTGTGTGCCTCAACTCAAGCAGCCCCCTTGCTGCAGAAGAGGACAGATCACACCCTCTTAACTCCAGAAGCCTAAGTCGACCAAATGGCAACAATGACAATGGGGTTGGATCCCTAGCGGGCGCCGGCAGCACCGACACAACCTTCAACGAGGTCAGCAGCCGTAGAATTCTTCTGAGCTGCTCCAACGCCCGATAATCACCGAGATCAGAGACATAGGCGCGGAGGTAATCGACAGGGGCACCAGCAAGGAGGCCCTCCACTTCCTGCAGCTGCTCCAAACGCGTCTGCACATAGTGCAAACCCACAGGGTTGAGCTTGAGGACCAGGGCTCCCTCCAACAATGGCCCTGCCTGTCTCTCCACAAATTTCACCAGGGCTTCCAGGTAGCGGTCCCCGGTGACAATCGCCATGATCGCCGGCGACGGTATAATCGGCAGATATCAAGATTATCGCAACTCGACGTACCCATTCACCTGACAAAGAAACCCCATCATCGTTAACAACAACAAAAAAAAAATCAGCACTCCAGAGCCCGATGGAGCCCCATAGAGATCAAGATCACAAAATCAAGGAACAAGAACGCTGATAAATTTATACAATCGATCGAAAAAGAAGAGTGCTCGTGTAAGATCAATACCACGAAATCAAGAAACAAGAACAAATTAACACCGCTGATTCGAAGATTGTATAGACTCCAAAGCAAACGAAATCGACATCATGTCGTACATCACCTGCGGGAGAGGAGGAGGAGGAGGAGGAGGAGGAGCGGAGGGTGGGGAAACCACCATGGCCACGGGCGAAAGGAGGGAAGGGATCCCCAGCGGACATTAAACCAAGCGCTTGCTGGGCGGAGGGGGAGACGTCATATTGTCCCCCCAATCATTTGACGGATCTGAATAGCAAGAGAAGAGAAGAGAAGAGAAGACGGTTAAATATTTGGGGCCAATCCATTTGCAGTTTGAGTGTGAATTCGGCGTTCAGATTTGCGTGAGGTAGCGTAGCCGCGTCGAACGTGTGAAACATGCGAGCTTCGACTCTTCGGTGGGGACAACGTCACGAGTCACGACCGAGTTCGGCTCGTTCCCGGTCTTTTGACTCGGTGCGGAACGGTTATGAGTCGTGACACCTAAAATTATCAAAAACTTCTTAAAAAAAACATTATTATTCGGGGTCCAAAACAAATTTGTATGAATAATATTTGTGCACTGTTTTGGGAGGAAAAAAAGATTGCATACGTTTTTTTTATCTATTCAACCACCCCAAATTTATATGTTGCAAGACATGAATTCCCAAAATCATTATGGTCTGATTTGTGACTACGAATGCAAATGAAACATATTATATTTCAAATTTGGTTGGGTTCATATTTGAACCAAATATTTTATAGTTATGTTGAATTAACCTCAAAACAAACATCCCAAATTTAAAATTAGACGAATACACATACAAAACAAAACGTTCATTGCATGTAATCCAAGACTTAAGGTTTCAGTGCGATGGATAACGATTTGATGTTTCTCTATGTCTAATTAATGTGTGTAATTTTAAATTATTTAATAAATTAGACTGTGTATTTTAATATTATACAAATCTAAAAATCTGAACAGAATCTGATCTCTCGCGAGGTCAAATATCAACGTCGTGGCATCCCGGGCCAGACAATCATGTCCAGTTCTATTTGGTAAGCTTAATTAATAATAATAATTGTATATTAATATAATTATGAGTTTTTTACCCAAAAAGGAAAAAAAATTATTAAAATACGGTGGAAAATTATATATAATTAACATAAAAAAATAATTTTATTAAAATGACAAAATTAAACTCTTATTTAATTTTTAAAAAATAATCTAGTCATTGCCTATAAAGGTAACAATTAATCAAATTTGGCTCGAGACACCCAAATCCAAATAAAAAAACTATGGTTGACCACCCACCACCCTTTTTAAATGAAAATAAATTAATATGCGAATTAATAGTGGTCAGTGCCCTGGCCATTGGATAGCCTTTTTTAACATTCTTTTTTAACTAATTATTTATAAGGTGACCTATCTAGAATTAAAGGCATCCACCCTTCTGTATAAAATAATTTTATTTTTAACTATGTTGTATTTAAGTTAAAGATGATTAAATTTAATTATCTCTTCATAGGGCGACTATCCCTGATTAATTTGGACAATTAGGTAAGTTTATCTCTGCCTTAAAAAAAATTATTTATTTTTAAATTTTAATTAAATATATTTTAATTTTTTAAGTAAGAATATTTTAAACAATTTAAAATTTTATTTTAAGATTAATTTTGTCACTATTTAGTAATATAAAAAAATATTTCTATTTATTGGTAAAAAGCTCGTAAACTTATCTAGCTCTCTTAAATTTGAATACAAACAAGCTAATCTTCTGATAGACAGGGCACGCCTATTTGCACTTAGCTGGCCTACAATTAAATGTATGCCTACAGATTCGTTGATGATCTGAAACGATAAGATCGTCTAATGTCGCCTAGCCAATGCACGTGGGGCCCAGTGCATATGATTGAAAACATATATATATATATATATATATTATATGCGGTTTTCAATCTTTGATTCAATCAATTGCGTCGGCTTAACAATGAAGTTAGGAAAGTATCAAGTTGCTCATACATTGCTTTAAAAAAAAAATCAAGCTGCTTTGGTATTGCTTTGGAAAGTAAAATATAAACAATGAATTTACAAGGTACAAATGCAGCGTTCGTGTACTTTTACTCACTAACACGAGGTACACACTAAATGTTAACTTGTACGTAATCTCATTTTCATATTCTCCCAGCGGTGCAGGACGGGATTACCTGCTAAATGTATCCGTTCCACAATGATGACTCAAGTCAACATTCCAAAAACAAGAATAGAAAGATTCATGTTTTAAAATATTCACATGGTCTTCTGTTTTTTATTTTCTTTTCTTTTGAAAGTTATATTTCACATTACAGATGTGACGTTTATGCATTAATCAGAGAGTGTCATTAAGATGTTTGAACTAATTTGAAAATCCATCGCTTCGACGAAAGGCTCGAGAGTGAAACACAGGGGAGTATGACACTGTTACATAGCATTTTTCACGAGTTTAGACTTTTTTTTCACCAGCGTATAGTCGGTTAACAATTTTCCAACTTGTTCTTTCGCCACACTATAAACAAAGAGAAAAAAACTTCCTTTTGTCAAAGAAAAAGGTTGTATTAGAGTGTAATTCAGGGTTCAAAGGGATCAAACAACAAAGCGAAGAAGTTTTATGATTGTGGCCGGACCTTAGCCATCCTATCAAATTTCCTCACCTAATTTTTTGCTAATATTTTATACTCAAGTTATTGTTAATTTTATCAGATTTATTTCACATCGATTGTGAATGTTATTAGTAACTTATATATTGACTAATGAAAAAATATTATTTTTTGAACAACAATAAGGGAGTCAGTTGTAGATATTATTGGTGACCTGTATATAGGCTAATAGAAAAACTTTATTACAATTCACTTTTGGTATTTCATGTAACCAATAATTAATTTTAATTTATTATAATTATCAAAAAATATTAAAATTATCAATTTTATCACTATAAAATATCATTAGCCTAACCGTTTATCTCCATATAAGAATACTATGTAGTGATTTTAGGTAGTTATTTTCACCGTGTATCAAAGAGAAATTATTGTTAGGAAATATCATCAACTCAATTACGACACTCCATGGAAGAATACCATGGCAAGACGAAGGGATTACACATCCTTGCTATCTATGTTCCATACCACATGATTCAATTAGGGATTGTGATATGTGTCCCTGTCGTTATATTCGTTCATTCATGTAACGTAGCCACATTGAAAACTTCATTCCAACAAACATTTCGATGTTCCACCGTTATTACAAACTTAACTCTTGATGAATATATTTGTAAGATCAACGCTTGTCCCGGATCAGTCGCTATTTATATAGTAACCTCGATGCATTTACCCAAGTCAAACTTATGCGGTGCCCAAACCAGACACCATTTGGAAATTCCCGATTATATATATATATATGCCAGGATCCGTAATGGTACACAGGGACGTTACATGGGATGGAATCATGGGAATGGTAGAGAAGTGTACACCCATTCCTAAACTTACTGAACCGGATTTAGAGGAACTTGATGGCATGTACCATCCTCCATAAAACCTCGTTCCATCTCCTCGACGTGGTCACCCATTCCCAATTTGGTCGGGTTTACTTACATAATCAGTAATTGACCCCATTTTTGGCCTTTTATAACCCATAAATATTATTGTACTTTCCATAATCCATCTCAAAGTCCGGCCCGGATGGTTAAAACCAATCCCGGTTCACAGCATGCCCCGTATTGGAGACCGCCTACCGGGCCAGCGACTTATCCACGCGTCGCCACGCTGTTGGATGGAATAAGAGCATTCAATGCTCCTCTCTCACCCATCCCCACAGAATTTTTGTCGATCCCTTACCGGCTTTTTTACCAACCCCCACTTATAAAATAAGCCGTTTCCTCCCCCCTTATCTTCCCACAAACATCTTTTCTAGAGACACGGCAGCGAAGTGAACGATGGCGGCCTCTGCCCGGCGGCTCCTCCTCCTCCTCCTCCTCGTAATGTCAATGCTGGAAGGGTTCTTCTTTTGCTCCTCGACCCAGCACAACTACAAGGAAGCACTGAAGAAGAGCATTCTCTTTTTCGAGGGGCAGCGATCCGGAAAGCTTCCACACAACCAGCGTGTTCGATGGTGCCGCGACTCGGCCCTCCAAGACGGCGCTGACGTTGGCGTAAGTCAATTCCTCACTTTTTTTTATCTTGGTTCGCTGCTATTACTCTCTAATTTTCCCTCCAAAACAAGCCTCAAGTGCAGCTTACTACTATTTAGAAATTTGCCACATACACAAGCTCGTATTTAAAATGGTTTAAAAAAAAATAGCCATTTTCTTTAGGTATATTACAGATTAGAACGTCATTGCATGTAATAATAACTTTGATAGTTGGGTCAAATCATATTATGCATGTTTTTTTTTCCTTGACCTTAATCAATCTTTTGGAATTCCGGACATGGACTGAATGAGGGGGGTATGGAATCCGTGACCCTTAAAGGATCCGTTATTTTGTCGCTTTCGTGATTAACTTCTGCGTTGCCTAGAAAAAAAGGGCGCCAAAAGAAAGCTACAAAAACTAACGGAAAGATCCCGAACAGGAAAAGGCAGTTAGATTTTGCCGTCAGTGACCGTTGGGATATGTAGTGTTGCATATGGACCTCACCTGCCGGCTACTACGACGCTGGCGACAACGTCAAGTTCGGCTTCCCATGGCCTTCACCGCCACCATGCTTGCATGGGAGCATCATCTACTTCAGCCGTGGCATGACCCCCTTCGACCTCGCCCACGACCTCGACGCACTCCGATGGGCCGCCGACAACCTCCTCAACAAGGCCACCTCCCACGCTCCGGCAGCAATCTACATTCAGGTCGGCAATGCCTCTGCTGATCATTTGGTATGTGCATAGTGAGTAGAGGAGTAAGAAAGGGCAAGGTTGAATTCGAATTGTCAACATTGGAATTGTAACCATCAGTTTTTAATAAAATGGACTGACGAAAAACTAGGAGTTGTGCTGAAAATAGAATAAAAGGGGAGAGACAAGTTGTAATTGGGCATAACCTTGATGAATTGAATCCTTATTTTTCTTATTGTTGTTCTTTGTTCTTCTTCATATTTTCTGAGTTAGATCTTCCAGGGAGCAGGGCTTCACCACTGCCTCATGCTCCATCATCTCCACCATTGCTCCAAGTTCCCTTCAGATTCCAGGCCAGTCGTCTCCTCCATGGCACCAGCAAAGCAGGGGAACAAGCAAGGAACTAAGGGGAAGGAGATCGTCGTCGAATTGGGGGGAACTAAGGGGAAGGAGATCGTCGTCGAATTGGGGGAGGAAACTCACACCAATTTGGTATCGGAGCAAGGCAAGGGAGGTATGAATCCATCACCAAACTCGGTTGAATTATCTCAAATTAAAGAGTTTCAGGATCATTTGATTACTATTGTTGCTGAAATTTCTGTAAAATTCGAATTGTTAATATAATCGAGGGTTGAGGGTAGGGGGAATCTGGATAATCGTGAGGGAATTGGGATATCTCATATGAGGGTTCCTGTTATTGAGTTGGATATTGATGATCAATGGTAGGATAGTCGACGAAACACCCAAAGGGAAGAACAGACGAGGATGTCGAGAGGAAGGATTCCGCAAGCTAGACCTGGAGGGGAATTGCCAACCATATCTTCAAGGGGAAGGTTTTAGCAAGAAATGCTCAGATTAAGGGTGGAACATGTTCGTCATAATGTCCAGGAGGGGTTTCATCTAATTGTGCAAATTGAGGACTGCTTGAAGGGATCCAAACTAAGTTTCCCTAAATTCGATGGAACAACGATCCCATCTCTTGGTTCAGTCGAGTAGAGAAATTTTTCAAGTTGTACAATATGTGATGCAAAGGAGGGGTGAATTTTTTATTTTTTATTAAATTTGACCATCCTTATAATTAGCCGATCCATATCAAAATTTGGACAGGCCTAAAAAAAAAACTTTTCCCATTTATATTTATATATATTTCTCTTTTTTATTTTTTAATTCACTTAGCTTATTAAAATAGAAGAAAGGATATTTTATATTAGCCTGCTCTTAAGTGATTAATCATCCTTATTATTATTAAATAATAGCAAAAGCAGGAAAATTAATTAAGGTGAACTATCACATAACTTAACAATGATGTGGGGAAAAAAATGCAGAAAAAATGAATTAAAAAGTAGCCTAAGAGGTCGATCACTTGCGAGGAAGGCGAGGTCAAGCAACCGACCAGCAAAAAGCTTCCTTTCTCGTCTCTCTTATTTATCGCGTTGCATTGCACTATCTTTACCACACATCTTTCTCAGATTCCCCGTACATATTTTCTGCTTTTTTTCTTTCCATGTTCCTTCCTTCCTTCTTTCCTTAGCGTGCAAGCCTCCGATCTTCCTCCTCATTCACACTCATTTAGTACTACGCGAGCAGCAGACTAATAATAGAAAAGTAGTCTTCTTCCTTACATCAGGAGCCAATACTTCCTTCTACTGGGCTCTGATCAATGGCCGGAAGCGGGGAAGCAGCGGCCATGGCTAAGGCGAGGGAGCACATTGAGGAGATGAGGAGGGTGAGGTACTCCATTGGCGGCGACGCCAATCAGCTGTCAGAGGATCTCCACCAAGCTGTCAAGTACCTCTCCGCGGAGCTCTACGCCAAGGATGTTCACTTCCTCATGGAACTCATCCAGGTGTTTTTTTTCATTATTTTTTCGTTTTCCGCTCTTCTTCCGACTTTGTGAGTGCTGTCGAGCAAGCAATTGCGACCATCTTGTCTCTGGTGGCTTGTCTCTGGTGGTTGGTTGAAGCCTTGCCTTGTCGCTGGCTATGTCATGATTTATATTATTATTATTATTATTATTATTATTATTATTACTACTACTATTATTATTATTTTTTTTTTCTTATTAGTATTAGTATTAGTATTAGTACTACTACTCCTCCTCCAGCTCCTCCTGCTGCTACTTCTACCACTACTAGAGGAAGGTGTCTCCATAATGCTTGTACCCAATAGGCCTCTGTTTTTTGTATCTTCCATGATGATATGCTTAAGTTTGCACATAGTATTTGATGAGGAGACACATATGTGCTGACTTATTTTATGTTAATCTAACATGTTTTATGTTTGATGTTTCCTTAAATATGATATTGTCTTAGGATTATTAGTTGTTTTCTTGTGATGGATAATGTTACTGTCCTTGTGGGAATTTTTTTGTGAACGTCTCCGTTTTTTTATTCCAAAATGTATCCGATTGTTGTTTCGGTTTGTTTGATAGTGACAAGATCATCTGTCTTTTAAGTCCTCTAACATGAAATTGATCGCGGAATCCCTCATCGTGAAACTATTGCGTAATTACTCTGATACCTGTTAACACTGTTTTTAATTACACTGATACTTCGAGAAAACGTCAATTTGCTTTTGGATAAAAAATGGATTTATTTGTATTGGTCATTGTGATGAGCCAGCGTCCTAGAAGAAAAGTTGCTTTAAGTGCAGCGCTTGATAGAACTGGAGATGTTCATTTCCCTATTTCATATTATTTTCTCTTACTCTTGGATGAATGTAAGGTATTTCACTTCTATGTTTCACTTTTATGTTTGCTTAAACTTTGTTGGGTATTTTAGCGTGCCAAAATATATATATTGTGTGGGAAGACCATTCCATTTATTTGATCATTATCCTTCACTGGGAAGTATACCGGCTTCTTTTTCGAACTGTCGTAAATTGCACAAATTTATTCAAAATATCATGTCTTGCAGAATGCGGAAGATAATAAATATCCTGAAGGAATAGCGCCCTCTCTTGAGTTTGTCATCACTTCAAATGATATAACTGCGACTGGAGCTTCTTGTACTCTTCTAGTTTTCAACAATGAAATAGGATTCTCCCGAAAAGATATTGATTCCATATGCAGAGTTGGTGGCTCCACCAAGAAAGGAAAGAAGCATCTGGGATACATCGGGGAGAAAGGTAATTCCAAACACAGCTCCACCGGCAATTCATTTTTATTATGCATCTAAGTACGAAATTGTTGCGGTACTGTTTTGTTTAATTTTCAAGACAACAAGATTGATATATTACTTAGGGTCGTTGGCTAGCATGATGTAAATAAAATTAAAATTTTAATTGGTCAACCTTTTTAAAAGTAGTATGTTTGTAATATATTTGTAAAAAAAAATTGATACTTAATTATTATATTTTGTATTAAAATTAATCATGATTATTATCAAGTGAATCATACATGTGTAAAAAAAAATTATCTTTTTTCTTATCACACTTGATATAAGAAAAAAAGGATAATTAGTTACATACGAGAGAACACATGACAAACATATTTAGAAGTAATCATGATTATTTGACACTCTCATTTAAATATAATCATACTTAATTTAGTTGTAGAATGATTTGCTTAATATTATTCTTTATATATAAAATATATTTAATATATCTGCTTTAGATAAGGTTGATTATTTTATAATTTTTATATCATTTATACTACTTTAATGCCAACAAAATAAACCCTTAATATAAAAAATGGTTTCTCGCCTTTGATATCTTAGCAATTGACTGACTAAGTTTGTCATTTGTACTTAAACTTAAGATAAAAATATGCTAGATTCAGAGAAGTCTAAAACAGAGAATTTTTAAAGTTTATATAGAAGTTTCACTCGTGTTTGGCTTTTGTTTTCTTTACATAAGCCGTGTATACCCACAAATAGCGTGAGTTCTTATATGTTTTTTTTATATGTTGATTATAATTGTAAGTATTTTTATTTTGATTTTTTCTAAAATAGAATAAAATTTATTATAATATGAAAAGTCTTGCTTATATTATGTACCAACTCATTACCAAATCTGATTTTTTAAAAGTATATATATATATATTATACTAATATTTAATAACTATTTTTATATTATAGCATATTTTTTACTTATATAAAGTAATATTTTAAAATTAATATTCTATTAAAATATTCACGCTCATTTCAAAGTACATTGTATTCGATTTTATATGTCTTTCTTAGTTTATTATACTTTTAAAAATTTAACTTATTCTAATTATTAAGATTCATACTCTTAGTAGAATTCAGATTAACCTTGCATGAGTTAGACATTCAATTACAGATATTGAATTTTTTTGATTGATTTAGCTACGAATTTGGAATTAATTATCTTTTACTTGTTTAAATTAAACAATTAATTAGATTATATATCCAAAAAGTCGTTTTTTGATATTTTTTGAATTTTTAAAAAATTAAATTACAGATCTGGAATTATCTTTTGATTTAATGCAATTAAAAATCCGGATCATTTAACTTTTTTATCAAATCAATTTACAAATATTGAATTATATTTTTAATAAATTAAATTAAAAATGTGGAAATATAATTTTTGATTAATTTCCGACTGTGGAAAAAATTGGAATTATTATTTTAATAAATTTATTTTTGATTTTTTAATTAATTAGAAAAAAAATATTCGCGTGGCTATCTATGCAGGAGAGATATTATTATTAAATTTTTTCATGATCTTGATATGAGTATATATCATAGTTGTTTATTATTTTTTTTGTAATTTTTATTTAATTATAATACAAGTAGGATAATAAAGATGAAAAGTAGGTGTTGATGAATACACATATATAGGGGCACTAATTAACAGCTAATCCTAGATGTTGCTGAGCTCTCATTATTATTATTATTAGATTTTAAAAAAATAATTAATTAAATTATAAATTTGATAAAGATGGAGAATTGGAGTTAATAAACGCATATATATTTTTATTATTTTTGGAATTTTTAATTTAACTAAGTTAGAAATATTTTTTTAATAGGGGTTGATAAACACACATAATTGGAATTGATAAGCCCAAATATTGTTTTATTATCCTCAGAATTTTTCAATTAATTAAACTTCAAATCGAGTAGGAGTTGATAAATACATATATTATTTTTTATTATTTTCGGTATTTTTTTATTATTTAAAATTTTAATTTGATAAAGATGAACCAACATACTTATAATAATAAGTCATTTCATAAAACTTGAAAAAACTAGTCAAAATTCGTACCTAGATATATTGACCTTTTAAATGGATTAATTAATTGGTGACCCTCGCCTACGATACTTGGGTCTGCAACTCCATCGTTTCATTCCACTAAGACATTCTCCTTTTGCTGCCCATTAATTTTAACCGGTCTCTTTGACAGGTATTGGTTTCAAGAGCGTCTTCCTTGTTACCAGACGGCCATACATTTTCAGCAATGGATACCAAATCAGGTTCAGTGAGGATCCACTCCCTGAATGCAGCCTTGGATATATAATCCCCGAGTGGGTGGAGCAACCGTCCCTGCTGGACATTAGCCAAATCTATGGCTCTTCCACTGTCCCCACCACAACTTTAATTCTGCCGCTGAAGGCTGAAAAGGTTGAGGCTGTGAAGCGTCAGCTCTCCAACGTCCACCCCGAAGTCCTCTTATTCCTTGCCAAGATCAAGCAGCTCTCGGTCAGAGAACACAACCCTGACCCAACGCTAAGCACTGTGAGTGCAATCTCTATAACCAGTGAAACCAACTACGAAGAGAGGAAGAACATCAATGCTGTCTCGTATACCATCCATCTTTCTGCCCAGGAGAACTATGATGGTGTTGAAAAGGAGTGCAGCTACTACATGTGGAGGCAGAAGTTTGCTGTCAATCCTGAGTCTCGAGAGGAGAGGAGGATAGAGGTTGAGGACTGGGTCATCACCTTGGCCTTTCCATATGGAGAACGTCTGGAAAGGGGCACCACCTCCCCTGGTATCTATGCATACCTCCCAACCGAAATGGTAACCAACTTCCCATTTATAATTCAAGCAGACTTTATCCTTGCATCTTCGAGAGAAACCATTCTCTTGGATCGAAAGTGGAACACCGGCATTCTTAACTGCGTCCCCACTGTATTTGTGGAAGCCTTGTGCGCTCTAGTCACCCCCTCGGAGTATTGTCCCGTATCTTCCTTGGCCCGTATTCTGGATTTCTTGCCGGTGGAGAAGCCTGCCTACAAGGAGTTGGACGTGGTGAGAGATGCTATACAAGCCAAATTGGCCGAAAAAAACATTCTTCCTGCCGAATCAGAAAGCAGTCAGGTATTCTTCCACCGGCCCAAAGAAGTTGCCCGTCTCAGCCCTGGATTTTGGAGAATAGTGTTCGAGGCCCGGAAGCAGGGGGTGACTCTGCACAACTTGTCATCACATGGAGTCTACATATTGCACTCGGCATTTGATGTTAAGAAGTATGACAACGCTTTGGAGTTCTTGGGAGTCGAACATGTGAGCAGCCAATGGTATGGCAAGTGTGTCTCGAGCTCCGATCTAGTAATGGGAGTTTCTGAGGGTGTCTACATTGCGCTTCTTCATTTTTTCGCACGCAACTGGGATGGAAGCTTTGCATCGGCCGGAGTCAACAGCGTGCCCTTGTTGAAGTGCGTCGGAGTTGATGGGAGGGTGTCCTTGTGGAGCATCAACAAAGCGTCCCAATATTCTGAGCGCATATGTTTGTCAAGCGAAAGTGAGCAAATATCCTGGCTTATTGATTGGAACAAAGAATTCAAGGGTGTTACTGAGAGATACTTCATGCCAAAAAGCACACAGGATTGCTTAGAACTCTTCACTCACGGAGGGACAGTGTGTGCTTGGCTTAGAAAACATGCAAGCATCCAGCCTTTATCAGTCAATGACTTATGTTGGATCCTTCTAAGAGTTGTGACGGACACAAGGCTGTTGGTTGCTTTCACACACTTTTTGTTCCATTCCAAATCAAAGAAGTATCTTTCGGAAACGGAAGTTCGCCAAATATGTGATTCAATGCCTATAGGTGATGCACATGGCCGGATTATTTCTTCCAGAAGTGGTCTCCTCGTTCCTGGCAAGGGCAGCAAGTGGGTAAGCTTATTGGGCTCCAATCCATGGACTCGAGAGGGCTATATTGAACTAGCACAAGACTATGAAAGTGGCAACCACTTTGGCAGTGTGTACACCCAAGAGAACCAGTTGATGGCATTTCTGAAAAGCTACGCAGGAGCTGCTGACATTCCTGATTTATGTCCTCCAGATGCCTCGTTCAGTTCTATCAATTCTCCCTTAACCAAAACAAACGTCTTCCTGCTTCTGGACTGGATACAGAATTTGAGTACTAGAAGACAACTACCGGCCAACTTTTTGAGCTGCATCAAAGAGGGAAATTGGCTCAAAACTTCGGTTGGATACAAGGCGCCGGTGCAGTCGTTTCTATCGAGCTCGTCATGGGGAGATCTGCTCCAAGTAGGGTCAGAATTGGTTGACATTCCTCTCATTGATCAACGTTTCTATGATTACAAGATTGCCTCTTACGAGGATGAGCTGAAAAAAATCGGAGTTATGTTTGGATTTGCGGAGGCATGCCAGTTCATTGGCAAGGAACTCATGTCTCGAGCATCGTCCTCCAACTTATCCAGGAGCAGCGTGATTACCATGCTTAAATTCATCCGGTTTCTGAGACAAAAGTATCTTTCTCCGGAGGAGTTTGTTCAAAGTATTAAAGATCATAGCTGGCTCAAAACATCCCATGGTTATAGAAGTCCGGTTGGCTCTATATTGTTGGACCCATCTTGGGATGCTGCATTGCCTGTCTCTAATCTTCGTGTCATAGATAAGAGCTTTTATGGTGATTGCATATCGGCCTACAAGGATGAGCTAGAATTGATGGGGGTTGTGGTTAAATTCGACCGTGAAATGGTTGCTCGTAACTTCTTCTTACCATCATTCCGGGGATACCTTAGCAGTTCAACTATTTATTTGATCCTCGATTGCATTCGCGATTCCTTGTTGTCTAATCAGGATATGAATCAACTGAAAAGTTGCTCCTGGATCAGGACCACTGCTGGTATAAAATCTCCATCAGATTGTTTTTTGTCCGATCCTAAATGGGAGTGCATGTTGAAGATAATTGTTGGCCTTCCTTTGATCGACGAAAAATTCTATGGAGCTGGCATACATTCTTACAAGCGAGAATTGGAAAAGATAGGTGTGCTTGTTAGCTTTTCGAAGGCATCAGAGGCTGTAGCTGCTGGTTTCAAGCAGCTTGTTTCCTCCTCCTCCATGACGAGGTCTAATGTTCTTTCCTTGCTTTCTTGCTTCAAGCATCTTATGGAATCAAGGCATGAACTACTACCTCAATCCCTTTTGGAATGTGTCCGTTCTGAGAAGTGGGTTCAGACCAGACTTGGCTTGCAAAAACCTAAGGATTCTATTCTTTATGAGGATGAATGGGCAGCTATCTCGCCAATATCTCGCCTGCCCTTTATCGATGACAGTGAAAATGGTTATGGCAATATCATTCGCACGTACCAGAAGCAGCTTGAAACATTCGGTGTCGTTTTTGGGATGAGGGCCGGCTCGATGTTGGTGGCAGGTGGTCTTCACATACCCCCCTCACCGTCTGAATTGAAACCTTAAAATCTGATCACTCTGTTGAAGTGTTTAAGAAACTTAAGAGAGGACGGCATGCAACTCCCCAAGGATTTCATGGAGAAGGTAAACAAAAAATGGGTGAAGACTATGTTAGGCTATGTTTCTCCTAGAGAGTCTCTTCTTTTCATTCCAGCTTCTGCCGGAAAATTGCATCCTGAAGATGGACCATTCATCGATGAAAGCTTCTATGGTTCGGAAATCAAGTCCTTTGATCAGGAGCTTGGCACTATTGGAGTCTCTTCCACTGAAACCAGCATATGTTCTTTAGTTGCGGGTAATCTCAGTTACCACACTAATTTAACTGTCATCACCAGGATCTATACTTACTTGAGCAAGTGCGATTGGCAACCTGCCAATAAGAGTGCAAGTTGGATTTGGATCCCAATTGGAAGAGATGGGGAATGGGTAAGCTCTCAAGCATGCGTTTTACATGACGAAGATAATCTATTTGGATCCAAGTTGAGAATTTTAGACAAGCACTATGATAAATCATTACTCAGTTTCTTTTACTTCGCATTCGAAGTAAGACCCAATCCAGACATTGAAGACTATTGCAAGTTGTGGAGCGAGTGGGAAGGGAGAGACAAACTCTTGGCAATTTCTGAGTGCCGCTCATTTTGGGTTTTTGTGGGGAAGCATTGGGTCAAAAAGACTGAAAAGATTTTATCTGAGAGGTTGATGAAGCTACCAGCTAGTGTTAGCTTGGGCGAAGTCCACTTAGTGAGCAAGAAAGATGTGTTCATCCCTGATGACTTGCAGTTGAAAGACCTCCTTGAGAAAAATTGCGCGAGCGCTATTTTTGTTTGGTATCCGCAGCCCAGTTTACCTTTTTTGTCCCGGAGCAAACTCAATGAGATTTACAAAAGCATTGGAGTGAAGACCATTTCTGAATCTGTCGTGAAGGGAGAAGTCCTGGTACCTGGTGTTGATCAACTGACAGTAATTAATCCCGCAGAGGTACTTGTAAGTGATGGGTTGCTTAAAATCGTACTTGGCTTCCTTTCTGATCCTACCCTTGATATGTCTATGGAGATGAGGCACAAAGTTGCCAAGTATCTGTGCAATGTTCGCTTCCTCGAGACAAAAGAGCCCATCAAGGTAAGCTACAGCTTGCAACTTTCGTCGGGAGAAAGTATATGTGTTGCTGCCAGCCGAATGATCCGTTGGGAAAGAGAAGATTCAGGGTTGTACCTTCAGAAACTGGACCGGTCATCCACTCGTAGGGGCCGCATTGAATTTGCCACACATTTCTCTGAGGCGATATCTGAGGGGCTTCTGTGGGAGAGTCCAGACCAAATTGCAGACCTTGCGGAATTGATAAAACTTGGGTGCTTGCTGGATTTTGAGGAAGACGCAGTGGAATTCTTGCTCAAGACAAGAAACTTGCAGATTTTCACGGAGGATGAAGAGCTCATTTCATCTGCAATGTCCTCAACGTAGTAGTGCAGGATGGAGGATGGTCATACCTTCTGGTCTGGGCATCCCTTTTACTACTCTACTGCTACTTACTAGCTTCTGGTGTTTACTTTTGTGCATGCAACTTACTGAACTTTTCCGACTTCATGTGTTGAGGACTCGGGCTGTTTACGGGTTGAGTTGGGTTAACTCGCGAGTTTTAATGAGTCGACTCAATTTGGTTTAAATTCATTATATTTATAACTCGATTCGATACTCGATAGTTATAACTCGATTTAATTTGGTGATAAATAAATCAATCATGAGTTTTATTAAATTTGGATTGATTTGACTCGATTCAGATTCGATTCGTAATTCAAATAAGTTTGATTCCCCTCGGTATTAAGGGCGTTCCATATTCGCCGGTATTTTCAATGAACTTGTTAAAACCAAATAATTTAATGGCTACTGTCCCAATTCTCCCAAGGTCATTCCCAATATAAATATGATAACTTTAAACACTTGTAATAAATAATTCAACACTAAAACTATAAGTATAACCTTTAAAAAAAAACAAAACTGACATTGCCATGATAACCCATGGCAAGATATCTAAATAGTATTTTCTTAATTAAAAAAAAGACAATATTTGTAACCATGATCACCATGACAATATTTGTTATACTTGTAACCATGAAGCGGTAGGGTGGCCATGTGCAAGAGCCTGCCGAGTCCTGCTCGAGCTTCCAGTGACACTCTGGGCCAATGTTACGAACCTCCCCGTTGTTCAGCCCCTGAAATCTAACAAATTGCCAGATAAGAAACCCCCAAAATAACATAAATCGTCAATCGCCCACAATCCAAACAACCATAACCCTACTGACTCATCGAATCCAACAGGAGCCACTTGTTCTTCTTCCTCTTGCCCATCCGAACCTCTCCCATGAACACCGATCGAATCACGCTCAAAAAAAGAAGATATGACAAACAACAGCCCAAAATAACAACCGATCAATAACACAAATGAAACACCCCCAAATTTGGCACCAAAAGCCACAAACTCTAGCTCGAATCGGAGGCCAGGAAGTGAATTGGTCAAAGAAAAAATTGAAAATAAACAATCTACGAAAAAAGAGAGATCTTTGAGGAATTTAGGATTTACCTTCACAGGAGAGAAGGGGGAGCAGAGGAAGGCAAGTTTATTGTGATTCCAACACTGGCCATTGCTGGCGCCGGCCGCCGGCCGCCACTGCCTCTCCCAGCACCCTCATCACAAATGGCTGCCGCCGCCACTCCTTTCTCCCATACCCTAGATGGAATGCTCGAAAAGGCTCGAAGTTATCTTTTATACGGGCTCGAGTCGAGCTCGATCCAAATGTATTTTCGAAGGCCGACTCAAACCGAAAATTTTAAAAACCCGATTCGGATCGAATAAAATTTGAACTCGTTATAAACATAAACGAGCCGATCACGAGTTTTAGAAAATCCGACTTGGACCGGCTCGCGAACAGCCCTAGTTGAGGTCATGGTCTATGTTTTTTTTTCATGGGTTGCCTACAATTATTAGGGCCTACCGTTTCGCGGTTTTATATATTTGATTATATTATACTCTCAAATAAGTGTCACCTTTGTTTAATAAATAAATAAGTAAGTACCATCCTTTTTTTCATTTTTCTTATTTTATAAATTAACTATAATTAATTTTTATTTTTTCTTTTTATATTATATACCAACTTGTTACCAAATATAAAACTATTACTGAAACCATTATATATACTGATAATTCTCCAAAAGAATTATTATTTTTTGTAATTTATATTGAGTAAGTCATTTTTATTTCAGTTTTATTAGTTTAGAAATTTATTAATTATTATTAATAAAGGGAAAATTTATCGTGATTTTGGTATAAAAAATCTTAATTAATATTATTCTAATACAGTATAAGATTTAGAAGATGATTCAGAATGAATTCAGGATGAACTAAGGCCGGGAAATTAGAATTTGGTATTTTGGCCAAAACCTCAGTGCTTGAGCATCAGGATTTAGATCGCATGAGCATTGACCGTACAGTTAAGAAAAAATTATGGTCGAAACCCAAGCTGTAACACCCCAAATCCGGTTCACGCTTATGAACTGAACTGGCATGTTACGGGCCCTGGTTAGGTCGGCTAACCCGAACCCAACTCGTACGGATCCAATCTCGGTGTCTTAAGATGAAGATACGACTTATCATATATGCATAAATGCATTAAACCCTAACATGATACTACATGGATGACTTGCAGTTCAATTCACACACTAATACAATTACGATAAAAATTAATAAGAATTCTAAAATATAACGGATAAAATTTCCTCTAAAAATGTCATTAGGGGCCACCCTGTCACATCAACATATACAAATGTATATACAACTATAAATCAACAACTTTATTCACACGTCATTCTAATCTACTGTAAACATCTTTCTCTGAATCTTGGGTCTCAGCCCACCTGTGCCCTCTATTCATA